>JAIPRN010004726.1:0-13547 GCA_025469175.1 Geopemphigus sp. TES_GeoC_2020
TATTTGTCTCAAGGTCGTGAATACGAGAACAATTCAGGAACGTAATCGAGAAGTGTCGTAAAAACGAATATGATTAAAATATTCAAACGCAATTATGAGTGAGAGTAAAAATCGAACAGAATGGTGTTCGTTTACTCAGCTGACCGTGTTCGACTTCGTGAGATTGTATAGAGAAACGAGGAAAAGGTTGGGTCGGTGCCTTCGTTCCACGAATCCAACGACAAATGTTGAATTAAAAACGCAAGTGTTTTGATGACGAATAACTGGACTCGTCCCCCGGAGTCTTGTCCGACTTGTAGAATATTGCTGATTGCTCGTAACTGGAACACCGTCAGATGCCGTGAACTTGCGCCGACGATAATCTACCCTGTTCGACGAGAGACTCCACCACCTGGGAGACCCCTATCTAACGCACGAATAGTCCTGGCCCGACTTGACTGCCGGGGCGAGAGGCGTAACGATCGGGTTATTATAAGCTTCGAGGTGTCACGTCTCCATAGAAATCGGCACAATCTGGTGTTGTTGATTGTAGTGGTTGGGTCTTTGAGTTTCTTTGTTTGGTTGATTTTAGATACGCTTTCTAGTATCGGCGTGTAAAATGCAATGCGCGTTTTACCGTTGTTTGGTCAGTAACCCTTTCGGTCGTTGTTCTTTATGTATGTTTATGCTTATTACTTCCGAACGCGCTCTCTGTGCGTTTTGTCTAATTTTATATATGGTTTGAAAAGATACTCGATTATGTCTGTTCGTACCGCGGGCGGTCGGGCGATTTATCGTTAGTCAGTTAATAACCCTTACGGTGGGTACCCATCATGTGTGCCATGTGTATGACTTCTCCGGTTTCTTTGCATTCGTCGCTCTTTTTAAATTAATGTGTCCGATTTTGTCCCTTTTTTATTGTGCCGCAAGTGGTCAGTCGATTTACCGTTAGCTAGTCACTAACCCTTACGGTCGTCATTCTTCGTGTGTATTATATTTATTACTTCCAAACGCGTTTTCTGTATAATATTTTTAGTATAGTCGGTATTCCGTGAAGGTCGAGGGACAGTTCGTACTATTAATAAATCTTACAATATTTTTGTACAGAATATTTTTCTTTATATAAACTAAACTAAATTATGATTTGCACGCGTATCATTATAAAATAAAGGGTTAAGCTACGAATCTGCGTTCTTTGAATCGTAGTAGATGGGTTACATAAAAACTGTTTCGTTATTATTTGCGCGTTTTGTATATTATTAATCTCGACTATTACGTACAAAAAATAATTCGAAAACTTAAAGTATAATAAAACCAATAACTAAATAAAACTATTTTACAAAATATTCCGTACGAACGCGACAAAATACACTTTTTTGTATAAAATAGTAATTGTGGTTTGACACGTTTCTGGCTTCTACTGTTTTTCACCGAATCATACTGCCCAAATCGTTATGAACGACGTGCACACGACTAACGTAATATTTAATGTACCGTTTAAAAAATGTTTCGTTAATGATCGGCGTATAAAAACGAGGCAATCGCCTCGCTAATCCCGGTTTTAATTATTATTTATCGGTAGTTTCGGTTTTTAACAAATGTCGGGTACTAATTAAACATTTCCGCCCGCTATTTAGTATTTTATTAATTATTAAAATATCGTTCCTGTTATCAAACGTTTATAATACGTAACGGACCGATAATAATTATCGAACATTAAAAACACGTTCTCCCGATTAAAGAATATACGCGTATTTTCGTAAACATAATACACTTTTGTATTATAGAACGAATTTGATTTTGACGCGTAAAACTTTAACTTTGTTATTATTTAATTAGACGTTTTATTGCGCTATAAGTACATCGACGCGAGTTTGTTTAAAAGTAATTAGATGGACAAGCGTAACGTTCTTTTTTTCAATTTTTCCGTAATAATTATATTATTATATTATTAAATGTATAATTAAAAGTATGTACTAAAAAGTTCTACCGATCGTCCAACTATCGTATAATCATATTTAAAATCGTTATAAATGAATCGGTTTTATTTCGATATAACGAAGTAGAAATTTAAAAATCTTTAACCCACTTACCTTTTTCGCTATAATTAAAAACAACCACGTGTTGTAAAGAACAAATCGAAATTTGAACGTAACGATAATTACTATATAGGGCGTGTTGAATGAAGTTCAAAATATAATTGTTAAACGATAGAAAAACAATTTTTACAATCCTTCTCGCGATATTTCGTATGGTCTAATTTTAAACTGTAGGTTATATACACGTACGCTATTTGTATCGATTATTATTAGATCCTTAAAAATTGATTTTAACGTCATTCGTTCAAACATTCTCGGAATATACGTTTTGATTCGTTTAACGCCTTCCTTTTTCAAAAATATTTCGTTTTTCTAAAAATGACTACGTTATAACGTGGACATGAACGAATTAATCCCGGGCTATTACCATACAGATTCTGATTTTATTTCGTATTAAAATTATTTCCGTAAGCTCGCGCCAGCTTTAGTTACATTACGTGACTTTTCTTATAAAATAACTATACTCGGAATTAATATACTATGCCACAATTTTTGTTGTCCTTTTTGATTATTTCACAACGGGCGGAATATTATAAAAATTAAGCTAAAGAGCTTTGTATTTAAAATTAGTTCTCGTCAATTAGACAACGATCTATATTTTTCGTTTGTTTACAGCGGTAATGCCGAACAAACAATAATAATCGTCAGTTTTTTCGTACTATTTTGAATTTGAATTTTCAAATTACCGGTTTCGCTGACCATTTACAGATTCGGAAACTAAAATTACGATTATTTACAATTAACTTAGTATTTGTCCGGAGTCGTGTTCGGATGATCCCGGTGAAGAGTGGCGTACTTCACGTACGTGCCAAAAGCGTCAACACTGCGCCGTTCCCGTCGGCCGACGACGATTCGTACGAATTTCGTATTCATGGTCAAATTGTGCAGTTTTCTAAAAACGGGGGGGGGGAGGTGGTGTTCCGAATATTCGAAAAAGACGTCCAATCGTTATATTAATCGTTACAAAGCCTTAAATGCGAGTGTACGCAGGAATAATAGTCGGTCGAGTAGTGTCAAACCAAAATAAACGTACAAGAGTACTAAAACGGCCGCGTAAAGAAACACCGCCGAAATACGACGACGAGAAACCGTAAGTTCAAATCGTATTTCTTCGGCCGTTTCGTTGATAACGACAAATTGTTCGGACCGACGTCGACCGTTAAGCCGTTCGTTCCGCGCGAAGTTTAAGGTTAGCGCCGTTATTTAATAACGTACGAAACCGTAAAAAAGTGTTTCGGTACCATTTACGTTTGTCGAAAATTGTCCTCGAGTCGTTACGTTCGCTAATTACGCGCGCGCTCGTGCCTAACCGGCGCAAGAAATGCGATGAAATGTTCCCGTCCACCTCCTGATTATCCACGGCAGTCGTTATTTGTAAACGACGAAAACGCCAGCCGTCCCTTCGGTGCCACATTTCTGACGTAAATGCGTCCGAGACGAGTTTTCGTTCGACGGCGCCAACGACGTTTAGAAAACGTCCGCTGGCGCGAACGACTCGTCGATTAACGTTTTCGTACAAATTCTCGAACCGTTCCCACGCGTGCCAAAAACACCGCGCGATTATTGCGACACCGCCGGGCGAGGGTGAAAAAACGTTTCCGTAAAAACGTCGACGACGAAACTAGAAAAACGACTAATTACCACGGCGGTGGCGTCTTCCTGAGGTCGCGGCTGCGCGTTAACAGCATACGTAACGTACGTCGTAATCGCGAAAAAACGAAAAAAACGTTGAAACGCTCCCCCCGCCCCCGGAGGTATTTCTTTTTGTCTTCACTCGGCTCCCGTCGCTGTGGGCGGCGTTGTAACGGTAATTTCGTCGCGCGAAAATGTTTATTGTTTAGCTCGAAACAACTCGCGTCTGTATCAGCCCGGGTCACACGTCGCCCCGGGTGTTCGGCCACGGTTGTTATTTTACGTTTGGTACGCGCGCGCCGAAAAGACGAACAACGGATTACCTTTGTTTCCCCGTCATTTCGTAAGTAATCGTTTCGCCGAATTGTTTCGATCGCGGTTATTTTCGGGAGAACGGGAAGAATCGGGTGGCCAACGGGAAAAGTTCTCGTCGTTTATTTACGTAACCGCTGTAGTTGTCGGCGTTACGGGCGACGATTAACACGAACGCTATACGTTAAGATCCGGTTTTAGAACACCCGAGGTAATTGGATTTTTCGAAGGGATTTCGGCTAGTCGAGTGAGATTTTCCGAACCACTCGTTCACTCGGCCGAGTTGTGAACGATACACTCCCGTGTTTGTTCGGACGTGTTCGCGCAGCCCGCCATGTCCCGGATCGTCATCCAGGAACGTCTGATGAAGCTGTACGCCACGTTTTCCGTACCGCGGCTGCTGGCGGATAACAATATTAGCGACGACGATCTGACGCCGCCGAAGGTCGACCCCGTACGGTTTTTCAACATCAAAACGATGCACGGCCGGCACTTTACGCCGCTGTGGTACTACGACGACGTGGAATTCGACAGCCGGAACGCGGACGAATGGGTGAAGTACTATCACGGCTATCGGTTACCGGTAACGGCCACCGTGTACTTGCCAAAGGAGGGGCCGAACGGCGTCGAATCGGCCGGCAAATACGAGTGGACGGACGCGAACGTAATCGATTACCACGCCGGTACCAAACTGTATTCGGTCGTGCCGTCGGACGGCGGTTCGACGGTAATCGGCGCCAAGGCGCGCCGTATACAAATACACTTTAAAGAAGAAGACCCGAGACAGTTCGTGAACAGAATCAAACGCGCCATTTCCATACGGGACTATTGCGAAAAGTCCATGCTGTGAGTACGGAGAGGACCAACGGGAACTTCCCTCGTTTGTTGTTGTCCCGTCAGATCGTTTGTTCGCGACGCGAACTCGCCCTTTCCGATATTCCTGCGGTCCGGACGATTCGTTTCCGAACGCGGAAAATTAGTAAAACGGCGCCCTTACTCCGTGCCGCCGTGCACGTAACGAACCCGCAAAGCCGATTGACGTTTTAATTGCGAAATCCGCGCGAACTATCGATCCGTCGATTATTTACGAAATCTGAATGGCGAATATCCGTCTCGTCAATTTAGCCGATTAACGACATCACTCGCAATTTACTTAGCGGGGATTCCGACAACAGTCGGATTACTCGAAATAACGAATTGGAAGTTTTTAATCGGCCGAAGACGTTCTCCCGTCCGCGCTTGGATGATCGTCGGGCCCTTCGACCGCGGCCTAAGGCGCGTGAAACAATTTTCCGTTTTTCCCGAACGTGAATCGTTCGATCGGAAAATTCTCGATTTTCGCGTTTAAAATCGCTACTACGTTACCGTTTCGTAAAACACTCGCGTATTATAGACCACCGAGTCTCGGCGCGTACGTTCGGACCGTCGGTATTCGGTGTACGGCGCGTTGTTTAGAACTTCAGCCACTTGACCGGCGCACGAACCCTAACCGAATACCGAATAACCTTCGAAAATTCCTCGATTAATTAACCGATCCAAAAATGAACGTATACGCGCTCCGGTTTCGTACGTCGCGCTCAAATATTTCAATTTTGCGAACGTATGTGTGTGTGAGAGGACGCTTTTGGAGTACGCGCGGTAGATAAACTATTACGACGATTGTTTCGCAGGTGGTACATGTACATGGATAAAGTCAAAACGAATACTCTACCGACCATTTTATCGAAAGAAAAAGTGCAAAAGTTGTTGGCTTCGATCGTGAAACAAAACAAAATGAACGCGTCCGACGTCAACGAGAATTTCGTGAGCGTTACGTCTGTATAGATCTATTAAGATCGCGTCGTCACACAGTTCGCGCCATTCGCTTAGATATTTTCGTTATTTTTTTCATTCGCTGTACTATATAAATGTATACACACACACACACACACACACACATTCGTCCCGTGAAATATTTAAATGTTCTCGAAACGTCCAACGGAGACGCGTGAAATGCGACAATTCTCGTTCTGTTCGATAATATTTCAGTAAACGTTCGATTTACAGATTATGGCGAAATAGCCGCGTGTTTTTTTTTTTTTGGGTAATTCGCGAATACGTTGTTCGTTGGTGACGGTCGGGGACGTGCGCTACCGCCGAATAATTTCTACGAAAAACGTTTTTAAATTAGAAACGCGTTTTACACGTGGACGCCGTGAGCGCGATTTAAAGTGCGAACGTTTCGCTAAAGTTGTCCGAAACGTCGATTTTTCGAAAAGTATTTGTTCGTTTTCGTTCCCATGCGGTTACCGGTTAAATTAAAAACATATACGTTATAGCCCCGACGGTTATTTGATACGTATTAAAAGAACGAAGTCGTTCGTCTAACGTTCGTATAAACGTGCGCGTGTTCCATTGTTCCAGCGAAGATCGTCGACGAAATATTTAACAACCAAAAACGGTCGTGGTATTCCATCATTTTACAATTGAAAATGGCCAAGTACCCGGACGAATTTAAATACGTGCAATTGCCGGATTTCGAGATGAATCGGTTTCGAAAAACGCACGGTACGGTTAATATAAGGGCCGCGAATAATCGCCGTTTTATTTACGAACGCGTGTGTGTTGGCCCGGCAGTGCGTATAAACACCGAGATGTCCAGTTACGCGGACACCCGCGCGGAGTTCATAAAGAACAACAATCTGATCGTTTTGCCCGAAGTGTTTTTAGCCATTTGGAGCGCCAACGTGGAGAACCTGCTGTTGAACGAGAAACAACTATTCTCCACCGAGCTCACGGGCCCCGTCACGCTGGAGGAGTTCAGCGGCAAACAATTGGAGACCATTTCGCTAGTAGGCCGTCGTTGTCCTCCTTGCGTGTGCCGCTTACGTTGAAACTGCGCGTGTTTAGACAATCAGCTCGCTCAAGTTCTTCTGGGTGGAGGACATTACACACAAGTGCGACACCGCGCTGAAGGACATAACGACCGGCTGGTACAATATTTACGCGAAACAGTTCAACATCTACCAATCGTCCAACAACAAGCTCCGGAAATTGATCACGGGCATCGAGTACATGATGGAAGTACGGGCGGCGGTCGGTTTGTTCGGCGGCGGTAATTAATTACGTTCTTCCAGCAACAATTGCGCAAGCTCGTGATGAACTCGGCCAGACGGTACGCCGCTCATATCGAACGACCGTGCGCGCCGACCAAGGGCACTCCCGACAACTTCGTCTGGGGCCACAACGTGTACGATTCGCCGTTTACGGGAGACGCGGCCCCGATATTCTCCGTCGTGCTCAGTATGAACGAAAACGGCCCGTTTTACGTCACCGAACCGGACGAGTTTAAGGTTCGTTGAACGACCGACGGGCGGACGGGTTCCTCCGTGGGTTCCTATTTGGAGAGAACGACGACCGTCGCCCATATCGGACGCGTCTAAACCAGCGTTTCCCAATTTCTTTTACTTACGGAACCCTTGCAGGAGCTCGAACATTTCGAGGAACCCCTATTATAGGAACCTTGATATTTTATCATAGGATAAGGAAACTAAAAATGATATTTATATTTTCCCAAATTTCTCACGGAACCCTTGGCGCCGGCTCACGGAACCCTTAGGTTCCGCGGAACACCAGTAGGGAAACGCTGGTCTAAACGATACCGAGCAAAGAGCGCTCGGACGAATTATCGGCGCGAATTCCGGTGGTATCGACACGTTTCTCGATTCGTCCAGCGGTTAAAAAGTTTTCCACTTCGCGGGCAATATTCGTCCGGATTTGACCTTCCAAGCCGTCGCGCCAAGTCTCATAGACCCAACAACTTGAATCTTATCTGTTATTTATTGATATAGCGTGACCTAAATGTCCGGCTTTTATTATACACCTCCCTCGTTATAGCGTATCACAGAGTCGTACGTTTTATCTGTTGTAAATCGTATTAAAACGTATGTAGTTTTCGGCCATTACAATTTACCGTCAGACTTTGCGCGACGACTGTTGTTCTGTTCGAGGGCGCGACGGGCCGGAAAGTTCGAGGTTACAGTTTCGTCGATTACAGGACGCGCCGCCACAAACGCGTCGGATCGTTGTCTTTCCTACGAAATTTTCGTGCGAAACTCGTCTAAATACGTTCGCGCGTTTCGCAGCGTACCGTCGTCAACATATATAAAAAGGCCATCGTCGGGTGCCACGACGTACCGGCGTTCCACGTGTACTTGCTAACGAATATGACGTTTTTCGAAAAACCGAATTTAACGTCGATCGGGCTACTGGAAAGCGAGATAGCCGAACAGCAAACCGTCATCGAACGCAGCATCGACACGGCCGTTGTTCCGTTGAAGGCGTACTGCAGGGAGTACGAGACGCATTTGCCGTTGTTCAACACGGACGTCCAATCGTACGTGAAGTGAGTATGTACGAACGAACCTATTCTGTCCGGCTACACGGACAGCGGTGACAACGCCCGGCGGTTGGAAAACGCGAATTTACCGGCGAACTTTCCGTCGGGACAACACGCCGGGTATTTCCCGTCCGAACCGGGATAAACATCCCCCCCGCCGAAAATTTTTAGGAAAAATTAATTTCTCGCGTATATTTCTCTTGTCGATAATAACGAAAGACTAAAACCCTATTAAACTTCGATACACGTTATAAAACGTGAAACGAATAATCAATTAAAATTCATAACGTGTCCTGTTTCGTTAGGGTCGTCCGATTTATTTAAAAATTAACCCCCCCTCTGAAAATTGATGTACGCCCACTGCCGTATATAGTATGTAAATATAGCGGCGAACGTAGCACACCGTCCCGTACATAACCGCGTAACTGATAAAAGGCCGTACGCGTTTCGTATACGTTTCGCGAGAATCGTTCGGCGCTTCCGTCCACGAATATCGAATATTTCCGTATAGTACGTCCATTAGTCGACGAATTCGTTTCGATATTTTTTTAATTAAAAAAAAAAAAACGATCGCGCGCCACGGTTTCCCGTGTACAAACCTTATGGCGTTTCGAACGCTGAACGAAAACCCCGTGCTTTCGTGAACGCGAAAAGAATTTACGCGTGTTTTACACACGCCGCTTTTTTTCGTACGTCTAACGGTCACGATATATTATAGTTCCGGTCGTCGTCGTACACTGTTTGGAAAACCACGAAAGCCCCGAGTAGTTATGAAGCGAAACGCGCGCTACGTACGCGCAATCGTTCTATTTCCGTAACGTAAAATTTACTATATTTTCGTTTTTTTTTTTTGTTTTCCATAATATTACGTACTATAATCGACTTCTGATCGTTTTCGATTCCACAAAGTTCGTTATCGTCGACGTCGCGCGAAACAATGGCGTTCGTTACGACGTAAATGTTTCGTAATTAGAAATGTTCGAGCGTTCGGTTTCCTTAAACGTCCCTTAGTCGATTACTCCGACCGACGCCGAAAGTCTACCAGAGAACGGTTCGGTGAAAGCCCGCGACTAACGACCGTCGACTTCCCGTTAAGAAACGAATCCGAACGGCGGTGACGATTTTGGCGTCCGCGTAGACGACTAAAAGCCCTCGGCGACCGGGACCGTCCCTAATTAATCGTCGCCCCGGCCGCGTTGTAATACCTTAACCGGAAAACCCGAAATTCGAAAAATATTGACGATCGTCGAGTTACGGGAAACGGGAACGGTGGTCGATCGATCGTTAGGTCGCGCGACTTTGCCGGCGTAGACGAGGGATTTCGGCGCTCGTCCCGAAAGCGTCCGGATAGTCCGCGGCGTACGCGTACGTCGGCCCCACCGTAAAATCGGCCGAAACGTTTTTCCCAAGTGCGTTCTACGGCGGCGGCCCGTCACTGTTAGAAATTAAAGACGAAATATCGGCGCAAATCAAATGCAAAACGCTCCTGACGAGGACGATCCCGGAAACCATCGTCGTCGGGCCGTTCGTCGTGAACAACATAGAGCTGAAGAAGACGCTGGTTAAGAAACGGAACGACCTGGCCAACTCGCTGATGGTAACGCACGCGGGTAACACGAGCGACCAATTGGAATTGTGCTGCGCGGAGTACAATCGTTTGCACCTGCGGCTCAACGAAGTGCCCGCGTCCATTGAGAAACTGTTCGAAATGAAAGAATGGATCGAATCCCTGCCGGCGTTAATTAAAACGCAATCCGCAATCGTGAACCAACTGATCGTGGTACGGTTGTTAACGGACGTTTAGAAACCGCCGCGAATTACAGGCGGCGCGTTTAGGCTTAAATAAAAAATACAAATAAAATAAAAAAACGATCGCGAAATGGTGGGCCGGTTATCGTTTAGGAAATGGAAGTTCTCGACGGGTTCTTGTGGATATTCGACACGGATCAATTGAAAGTGAAATGGAAGGCGAAAGTGTGGCCGCATATGATCAAACGAATAATACCGAAATCGTTGGAGAAACTGGCGACCGAGAAGGAGAAATTCGAGAAAATACAATTGGAGGACGAATTGCTGTTGCAAGAGAAAGTGGAATACATGAGCGGCGTTATGTTGCTGTTGGCGGTTGAAACGAATTTGTCGAAAATATTCGAAATCGCCGTGGACGTGAGCAAACATTGGAAAACTATCAAGGAGCTACAGTCGTTCGGCGAAGTCTTACGGCAAAGGCAACGGTTGTTCGGCCAACCGGTCAGTACGACATAATGTGTTATTACGTTACGGGGTTGGGGGGAGGGGAGAGTGAGGGAGTCTAGCGGTTAGATATATATGTTTTACGCGCCCCCCAGGTAACGCCTTTCGACAATGTCAAAAAGTTGGTCGACGACTTCGAATCGTACAAAGACCTGTGGGTGAACGGGGCGGAATTTCTGAAAATGCAGAACGCGCTGTCGCAAAACCCGTTGGCGCACATCGACGTAAACGCCATAGAGCCACAGATCGACGACTACTTGAAAACCATGGAGACGTGCGTCGAAATATTCGCCGAAATACCGGGTGATATATATACGCGCGCGCGCGAGTCGCCGTAAAACGACGTTATTAACGCGACGCGAATCGCGCCCCGCAGGTTCGTTGAACGTGGCGCTGGAAATCAAAGCCCAGATCGAAAATTACAAACCGACGGTAAACATATTGAAGAACGTACTGAACCCGGGAATGAGACAGCGACACTGGGACGCGTTCGCCGACGAAACCGGTACGTTGTGCGGTTGTGTCGACTTGTTAATCGCGCGCGCGCGTCGTAGGTGTGAGAGTCGTTTTGTCGCCGGCGTTGACGTTTAAAAAGTGCTTGACGTCGGGCGTCGGTAAACACGCGGAGACGTTGGCCCGCATAGCGAACGACGCGTCCGAAGAACACGCGATCGAACTAGCGCTGAATAAAATGACCAAAGAATGGGACGACGCGAAAATACAATTCGCGCCCTACAAGGACACGGGAATGCACACGATGGGCGTGCGGGACGAAGTAATGCGAACGCTCGACGACCACATCGTGATCAGCGAACAGTTGTTATCCACGCGCTCGTTCAAAGGCGTGTTCGGGGAGCCATTGGCGAAATGGACGAACGAACTGAAGGTGGCCAAAGACGTCGTGCAAAAACTGGTGGAATTCCAAAAGTAAAACGCGCGTACACGACCGAACCACTGACCGTAGGTGGGGGACAACGGTCGAACGTTCCCATTTTTTTCTAAATAACGTCCGCGAATCGATAGGTTCTCGTTTAAACGTTCCCCAATAGACGAAAGTACGGCGCGACCTAACCTTGCCCGACGATATAATAATCGGCGAAAAACAATTTTACCGAATGCTTTTTCCCAGGCGATGGATACGTTTCGAATCGTCGTTTTCCGATCAAGAAATCCGAACTCAACTACCCGGCGCGTATAATAAATTCCACTCCTTCTCGCGGCTATGGAAACGAATAATAAAGATGGCGTTCAACAAACCATGGGTAAGGATTCGCGCGTCGACACGTACGATTCGTTGACGTTGCACGCTAAACTACTCCCCACCCTCCCACGATAATGTTCACTTTAAACGCCGCTCGTTTGTAAATATATTTTTCGGACGCGTAATGTTCGGTAGCTTTACGACGACCATAAGTCGTTAAGGAAAAACCAAACGCATTTTCGTGGCGCGTTTTTGAAATGACCGTTTCGTACGTGCGTATACCTTCTTCCGGCATGTCTACTCTCTAAGAATTTTGCCGCCTATTTTGGACTACCTCTTTCCAATCCTCAACTCCGAGAGTTTTTAAATCTACAACGTCAATCCATCTTTTCCATACGTGTGTGTGTGTGTGTGTGTGTATATATAAATTCGAACGAAAAAACAATCGAATGTCCTTAAATTCGAACGAAAAAACAATCGAGTGTCCTTATATTCGAACGCCTGAACGTTAGTATAACGTGGCCCGTTAAAACAGACGGGGGGGAGGGGCGAAAACGAATAAAATAATATAAAATAAAATCGGAAACGCGTACCGATTTCGGTTTTTTCTAATTTCGTTGAACCGTCGTCGGATACGTTCGAGAAATTCGACCGGCTGTCAATTTCGATTACACGGCGGTCGCCCGTTACCGTGCGAAGTTGTCGCGGCGCGCAAAATCGGAACGTATAGAGACGTATTTTGTGTAAACGAGGTCGCCCGCAATATCCAACCGTCGGTTAATACGGCGCGCTAATCCGTGAAACGAAAACCGTTCGTTCGGACGAAACTCGCGAATTCGACAGCCGTAAACTGTATTCATAGACGGTATACTTTCGCGAAAATTAATCGTCGGCCGGACCGACCGTGCGGAAACCGTTTGTTTGTACGCAGATAATCAAGCTTTGTCAAGAGAAATGGCTACAGGAGACGTTAACGAATAGCGAACGACCCACGGGGCAGATAGAGAAATCGCTATCGGACTATCTGAAGAGAAAGAACGTGAAGATTCCGCCAATATAGTTACGGAATACTAGGACGACGAGTTTTTGAAAAACCAGCCACAGTCGCTATTATATCGAATACACGCTTTCGCCGCTGTCATTTATTCGCTTTTATACGCGGCCATTACCGCTTTGGCCGGTTGAAACCGACGTTGCCGAACGACGACGAATGGGGAGCTTTTCTCCTTATACGACGAAACTTGGCCGCGACGGCATTCGAAAGGTCCGTGGCATTTCGAAAAAATACGAAGATCCGTCGGCGAAATTAGCCAAAAAACGGAACACGCGTTGACGATAATTTTAAACAATTTACGCGTTGCGTCGACGAGTAACGATAATTTTTTCTAATTTAGGCGTTGCGTCTTTAAGTACCGATAATATTAAACAATTTATTCAGTTCGTCAACGAGAACGACAATTTTAAACAATTTAGTCTGTCCTTCGACGAGTTACAATGTTTTTTTATTTAAATTAATTTTTACACGTGTGCTGGAAAACTATTTTCGCTGATATCTCGTTTCTCACTGAAGATACGTGAAAATCGACGAAAATTTTAAGGCTTAACCGAAGGTCAGGGCGCTGGGAAAGCATGAATGGTATATTTTTTCTCACCAACTTCTCCTTTAACTTCCCCTTATTGGTTATGGTTAGGG
>JAIPRN010004727.1:0-13545 GCA_025469175.1 Geopemphigus sp. TES_GeoC_2020
CGATCATGTTAAATATTCAATTATCACATATTCTTATTGTTCCGCAGGAACAGATTGTATATTATAAAAATGTAAAAAAAAAAAAAAAAAAAAAGTAAATACGTAAATAACATGTAAACAGAATTTTTTTATTAAAACGTTTCTAAACTTAACTTTTAATTTCTTAATTAAATTATTCTTAAAAATTATTTTTAATATACACCTGTATGACCTTTTTCATTGTATATAACATTTTTTTAAAAAAACAGTACAAATGGCACATAATAACCTTCAAAATTAGTTATGGAAATTATTAAATTATAGCATAAATATTTTTAATCTGAAATACATGTTTTCTTTAAATACTCTTGCACTCTCTTGTAATAGCATCATCATCATCTCCCTCGCTTTTATCCCATCTATTTAGGGTTGGTCATCTTTGTCCTAAACCTCCATTTGGCCCGATCTCTCACATCCTCCACGCACACACCAGCAATCCTCAAATCCTCCTCAATCGTATTAAACTACTTCTTTGGTCTTCCCCTTCCACTTCTTCCTTCCACACTCAATTCCATAACTATTCTTACTGCTTCCGAATCTTCTCTCCTCATAACATGACCAAACCATCTAAGTCTATTCTCCCTCATTTACTCTCTTGTAATATAATAAAAATAATAATACTCATACATTAAACGCCCATAAATAAACAATAATATAAAACATAATCATTTTAAAAAAACCATAATTATTTTAAATATATATATTTCAATTACAATACAAAATACAACTACTTTAAAGGAAAAATTATTTGATGTTTATTTATAATGTGTGTTTGCAATGAAAATTTATAATGACATTTCTTTGGGCACATAGGACATTGAAACAATGGCTCTTTGTTTCCACATTCAATACGTTGATGTCGTTTTAAATCTTGAGAATAAACATACGCTTTGCCACAATGAACACACATATGACTCTTTATTTTGAGAAAATTACCTAAAAAAATTAACTCATTAAGCAATAACTCATATAATTAATATTAAGTACTATTAGAGATACTTCCCAGCATAAAAGCAAATATTTATAACAAATAATAATGAAACTAAATATTTATTTTAGAAAATATAAAAATGAATCTATACTTCAGTATCTTGTATAAAACAATATTACAAACAAATATGTTTGTAATAATAACTGATTGTTTATTAATATGGAAAAAAACTATGGAGTTTTTGCTAAGTATACTTTAGCATATTCTAAATACAGAAAAACTGTATATTTTTTGATCTTAAAAACCCAGTAAAAATAATTTAAATATATATAATTGTAAATTAGTGTAAATGTTAAAAATATATATATTAATTTTTTTTAACTGCAATTACACGTTATAGCATGAATTAATTATTGGACCAATATGTGATCTATCAATAATTTATAATGAATATTTTTAACATAATAACACTATAAAACAGTTGGAGATTCTATTCTTTAAAATACGAACAATAAGACAGTAGCAAAATGGAAGTTTGTATAAGTTTGTATAGTTCAGATTATTTACAAGACAAAATTTTTCTACCGTTTTAGTTGTAGCTATTACTTAAACCATTATTATTTTAAATAATTTTAAATAACGAATTTCAAAATAATTATTACGCATTCACAAAATGCATGCGTAGTTCTCAAACTACAACTAGGTATTAAAATGTATAACAAAAAATCTAAATATTAAAGCATTTTTCAAAAATAAAATATGTTTCATTTTTTTCATATGAAATTATTTTACTATATTAAAAACTCATTATTTTTTAAAAATATAATACACAATTGTATTATAATAGACGTTAAAAACAATTGGCCTTCAATAGATTATAATTTTGATTTTAAGCTTTCTCATTTAAAAATTGCCTACCACTAGTGTAATCTAATTAATCAATTAAAATATTAGTAAAACTTAAATATTTTGATTGTCTAAATATAAACAAACCCTAATCAGTTTTTAACAATAACAATATTTATTACGATAACTAATAATAGAATCAAATATAGATCATTTTTTACGTATAATTATATATAATTAATAAATAATTTACCATAGGTAGAGATAATAATATTACTTTTTGTAAAAAGAAAATAATAAACATTCATTAAATCTATTTGCTAGGTTTTTTTTAGCTTTAAATTTACATTATATTATTTAAACTTATTTTATTATGTACTATTTGTTTAAAAAAGCTGAATACATACCCATAAGAGAAAAAATTAACTTATAGAACAGTTATTATAGTATAGCCTATATATAGTATATTTTACTTCGTTAAATATTATACTGATTCAAACTATAATTTTATAATTTTAGTTTTATTTACTTAAATAGAAATTATTAATTTATGAATCGTAGACTTACCATTTTAAAAATAATTATATTTATATAATACAAACCACATAATGGCAAATATATAAATATAATGTGTACAATTTGCAATGAGATTTAATTTATTATAACTAAAAATAATTTAATTAATAATGTTTGAACAGATTGACTTAATGGAACACCAGAAATTTGACAATCTATACATATTACATTAAAAATAAATTGCATACTTAGATGCAAAATAATCACAGTAATAGTAGGTAAAGTAATTTGAAAAAATACATTTTATATAATGGGCAAGATAAACTAATATAACTTTCTCTTAGATAACACAAGATAAAAATTGAATTTTCTTAAATTTGGCTCACACATTAATGAATTTAAAAATAAACGATAAATGTATAATAAGAATAAATAAGAATAAATGTTTATTTTAACTAATATAAAAACAAAATTTAGGACACATTTGCTTCTTATCTATTTATTTCAAATAACATCAAAATTGTATACATAATACTATGATTAGTACATTGTATTCATAAGTTTATAATGTTTAAGACGCATATGCTGGGTAAGATTAGTCTTAATTTTACACATTTTTGGACAAAATAAACATTGAAATTGAGGTTCCTTCCCACATTCATATCGAACATGACGCCATAAACCATGTTTGTAACGATAACTCTTCATACATTTTTCACATTTAAATGTCGATGGCTTTTGATTAACTGATGAAGTAACTGGTGGGCTTACCACAAAACCTGCATTTAACAGCCTTTTCACATATGTCCCTAAAATTATAAATTATAAATTAGATGAACCAACCATTAATATATTAACCTAAAATTATATTTATTATAAATCAAATTACATGCATTGATGTAATAAAAAATACTAAACACGAGAAATTTTAAATAAACTAAAATTCCATTGCAATTAAAAAATAATTGGGTGTACCTCCTAAATTACCACATTAATCCACATACTTTTCAAATAATTTCCTATAAATTGTTATATAATTTAATAATGTCCATGCAATTAGAATATATAAATATAAAATTAATCAAAATTTCTTAAATACAATGTATTACTAAAAATTAAAATACTTTGTAAAAATATTTTAGTACTAAATAATTTTAGTGAATTATTGTTACTATAAATAATAAATAAAATTTTCTCTATATTAGTAATATTCTCATGAAATGTATTTAAGTTTAACTTGACTACTAACATTATAAAACTATAAAATATTATTGTACAATAAAAGTAATATCGTAAATTATGGTTGTACTTATTAAAATTCCCTTCAAATATTGATACTATCTTTTTATTATACTTACTCAGTCTTCTCATAATTGTTAATGAGATAATTTATACACATATCTTAATCTCATTGTATAAGTTTTCAAAGTTTAGTAATTACCATATAATAACCGTATACCAACTATTATTAATTCAATAACAAATATTTTATCAAAAAGATGATTATTTAACATAAATAATAAATTCTTCTTCCATATAAAATTATTTTATAATATCAGAAACACAATACATAGAAAAATAGTAGGTATAATATTTTAAAGATTACATTATGTTTATATATTATTATTAATATATATATATATATATTAATCTCAGTAAATAGGTTCAATGTTAATATATATTTTAAATCTTTCAGTCAAATGAATATAACAATACATTAAATGTGTTACTTATATTTGAACTTACTAAATTTAAATATAAAATATTTCGTTTTAAGCAATTTAAAAATACATTCTTACATTATTATTAAATATTTTGAATATAACAAGGTATAAAAATATATTTTATTTACATCCAATTAAAGAATAAATAGCCAAATGTATATTATAGTAAAAAAATACATGCTTCTAGCTAAAATTTAAAAAATCTTTGACAGATCAAATATTTTAAAAAAAGTAGTCATGAGGGAAAATATATTAATTCTTTCAATTAAAAACAAAATTAATTAGAAATCTAGCCCTAATACAATTTTATTAAAAAAAAATACATATCTTATTCTTATAACTATGAACATTTTATTAGTAATATTAATTTGGCACACTTTTTCTCACACTTATGATCATGAAAATAAATTATACAATAGTTATAATTATTCAGGAAGACTAATTAGAGCGTGTGTATTTGTATATAAATATATAATATATTTGAGCACACTAATTTTTCATTAAAATGACTAGAGATCATTAATTAATTAGTTTTTTTCATGCAGACTGTGACTCTGGTTCAGCAGAGACTGAAGATTTGTGGCGTATGCGTATATGCTGATGAAGATTACTTTTTCGACTGCACCGTTTAGGACACATAGGACAAGCAAACATTGGTTCCTTTCCACACTCATATCTTAAATGACGATTAAGTGTAGCTCTAAAACGATATGTTTTACCACAATGATAACATGCTGAACGTACCAATTGTTGAGGATCAGGTAAATTCCAATAATTGTCTAAAATATAGTAAAATGATTAAAAATTATGTTTACAGAAAATGTAATTATTTTATTACGGTCACTTACGATGATACAAATCAATCAAAAAAATTCGACTACTTCACAGATGTGAGCTTCAAAACACACAAAAATTTTGCACTTGGTTAGGATATAACAATATAACTTTGAGATTACAAATTATTATAATACATTTTCCTAAATAAGTGCAAAATTATTATAATTCTACAATATTATATATGTATGTATGAAACTTGAAGGGCGCTACATAAGAAACTAATTATTTACATTGTTATAATTGTAAAAAATATTTAAAAACTATACATATTCTATAATAAAAATACTGTAAACAACATTTTGTTATTTTACTTCATAATGCAATTAATAACAAAATTCATTATCTATATGAAATTTAACCAAATTTTAATTATTTAATCGATAAATTGACAATATTTTAAAAATATATACTTGGTATATGATAAAACGTATAATATGTAAATTTTTTCATTATAGATAATCTAACTTTTTATTGATGAAGCGCCCTCTATGACTATATTTCAAAATTGTTTAAATTTCTTTAAAAGTAACAGCTCTACAACAATGAATACTACTACAACAATAAACTGGCTAAATGCAATTCATGCACAAAACAAAAAAACTGTAAAACTTTGAAAAACTAATCAAGCTGCACAATCGTCCAATTCTTTAATACATTAACAACCAATTATTACCAAGAATTGATTGCAATTAGTCAGTAAAATTATAAAATTCCGAAATGTTTGTGCAACGAAATAATATTATTAGCAATAATATTTAACGATGCATAAATTTAGCAAAATAATTATTTTTCAATCATAATAGTATTAATATTTAAAATTTCTATAAACTCATGATATACATTACAATAAAGAAGCAAAATAAAAATAAATATTGTTTATTTTTATAATTATGTGTAACCACATTAAAAATTAAATGTATATCTACAATTGCAAAAGAAAAATAATAAATAAATAATTATTACAATTTCAAGAATTTTTAAATATTCCAATATTTTTCAATTATATAATAAAATTATGGTTGTTTCAATAAAATATTTAAATGGTTGTATAATTGTATAATAAAGATAGATATGAATAGATAGAACATCACAATAATTCGTAAATTTTCAGTTTGTTTATTAGAATTACAAACTTAAAAATTAATTATAAAATCGTATTAAAAATAAAAACAGGGATTTTAAAATTCTCTATGGGCGATTATAATAATTGTGATAAAATGTAAATATTTAATACACGATTATAATAATCATGATAAAATGTTAACATTGTATGCCATCTTATCATTATAATAATTGTCTTTTCATGAGCATATGAATGCATAATAAAGTACAAACAGTTTTAATTAAAATAAAACATATGGTTATTATCCAAATTAATTTAATTTATAATCAGGTAAATATTAAATTATGTAATAATTATTTTTAATATATTGCACTAACACAAAACATATATGCATAAATAAAATGCACAGATACAGATATTTACATGTAGGTATGTAACATAATAAACAAAATAATATTGGATGATTTGAAATTTAAGTACTAAACATTTGTTAGACCCACCACAATAAAAGTAAAAATAAAAATAATTTAATATATCAAAATTAATTGTGTGTAGATATTTTATTATTTTGAATAAGTACTACAAATATTTAAATTACATAATTGCACCATTGTTACCCTTATACGACTAATAAAAATAAAAATTTGCTAACCTCCCACCACCTTAATATAATGCAAGATATTTGTCTTGCAAATTAAACTACTAAAAAATAAATAAATAAGTTCTATACAACAAAAATTAAAACCCTTTCAAAAATAAAAAATAAAACAAAAATAAAACAATATGCCAACCCAACGAGTTAAATATTTTTACATGTTTTCTTTTTTTTGGTAGGTACACATTTTCCAGTCATTAATAACTGCATAAAAAATGTAAGACCTAATACATTAACAAATTTACGTAAACAAATAAATTTATAAATGTTTAATCCTGCCACAATTGACATTACATAGGCCATTTCGAGCTATCACAATCGTCTTATTGCACTTTCAGATCGCATTTTATGTCTACATTTAAATGATAATTTAAACTACTAATTATTTATTCACGCTAGACTCATCAATATTTAGGTAACAGCAATTTTTTTTAAAGATTTGAGTACATAAAACGAAATATCTGTATATAAAATATTCCTGATAATTAAGGAGAAATGTATTGCACATTATATTTGTTAATTAATATAATATATTAATACAAATTATTTTTAGTATAAATATATGAAAATTATAAAACTCAAATAATGATATAATTTAATAAACAATTATATCAGGAATATTTATATACAACTATAACTAAATTATTAATTAAATAAGGTTTTTATTTGGAGGAGACATATTTTTGAATTAATATGACCTTTACCCTATAAATAAATAATACATAATAAAATATTAAAACTTGAAATAAAAATATAATATTGACAGAATTCTTATAAAATACACACTAACACTCACACATTATATATATATATATATATATATATAACATTTTGAAGATAAATAACCATTTAAGAAAATATTTCAAATTAAATATTAATGTAAAATGTAGCCCAGTTCGATTGAAATTATAAAAATATGAATACATAATATATAAATAAACTGTTAAATAATAATGATTATATAATAATAAAATGATTATTTGAGAACATAAAATTGAGCAATTAGGTCAAATGCACAAGTTCAGAAATTGAATAATCATAATTTAAAACACCGTATTTTAGATTAGTATTATTAAGTGTCAAAAATAACTAAATTAAACTAATAAAATATATAATTTTTAAATATGCATGTTTACATATGTGTATGTATGATGTAAATATGTAAATATATAAAATTTTAAAAATATAACTCTGGAAGATTGAAAAATAAGTATACGAAAAAAATTAGTATTGGCTTAAGCTTCTTTAGTAGGTGCACCAGTAACAGGTGGAGGAGGAGTAGCTGTAAGATTTAACTTATTTAGATGTTTATAATTTATGTGAGTTTTTAAATTATCTCTTCTATAAAAGTCTTTAAAACAGATGCCACAACGGTACTGTTTAATACGATCACACTCATAACGCACATGACGGTAAAGATGATTACGATTTCGATAACTACGTGGGCACTTAGGGCATGGGAAACGTGGTTCAGCAACAGTGGGAGTACTGTCAGTATTATCTGGAGAAGCGCTTGGTGTCAATGGCTGCTGAGTAGATGGCAACTGTCTAGGTGGTGTAGCTAAAGTTGAATGGAATGTTTCTGAAGTACTAGTCCAGTACTGTAAACGTGCTTTAGTCAACGGATCCAACATCATCCTATTATATTTGGCAGATGAAGCTATGACAAAAAATAAATATATATTAAATTATAGTTAATAACAGAATAAAGCACCTGTTACACTATATTTATTCAGAAACCCTTCTCAAATGCAATGTACACCATTAAGCCCCATGGGACTGTACACATTAAGCAGTGTTATAAATTATACATTGAATGAATATGTTGACTTAAAAAATATAACTTATAAACCATATTAAAATATATACCCAAAAATATGCAGAATCTTCAGACTTACCACAAGTTAAAAATATAGCTCTGCCACCAACCAGATCCCATGCATAAATTAGGAACATTTAAAGCAAGACATAAAATAAAATGTTAGTTTAATTTTTTAAGGGGTTATTAATGATTGTCTATATCTGAAAATAATTTTCATAGGACTACTATCCATTGTACTTTTTGAAGCTTCAATCTGAAACAAAAAAAAATTATTAAATATAAGTTTTATTTATATTTTTAATATTTATTTCGATAGTTTAAATAAATATATTGATAACGACAAAGTTATTGTTTAATTTCATAAATATAAGCAAGTTTTAACACAATATACTTCTCAAATGTCAACCACTTTAAAATAACCTTGAAATTACTGTTCACAGTTATACAAATAAATAATTTAAAATACTATAAAATATTTAATTTACAATTAAATGAATCAAAGAATTAAATTTAATTAACCAAATGATAAGGTAAATATATAATTAAAAACATTTAATACATTATGAAAATAATACACAATTAAGTCAAACTCTATCCACACATTTTTCCTTTTTCTTATATAATTTATTTACTGTTAACAAAATATTCAACATTATAAAATCAAAAAACTATAAAAGATCATATCGTAGAAATAATGAAATGTGTAAACAAAAATAATTATATATTATGTAATTATCACCCTTTAGGAAATTGGATTCATTTATGTTCCATTTAAATTTCTTACAAGTATGGATAATCAAATCAATAAATTAATAAGTCAATCATAAAATCTATTATTAAGAAGCAAATTAAAACAAGATGAATAATTACTTATAATCTTAAAATTGCTTTCAGGAATATTATTAATTTATGTGGTGTTGCCAAAAAATATTTTATTATCTAATAAACTAATTATACTATCAATTAGAAATTAATTTAAGTAAATTTTTAGCAGACATATTCCCAAAAATAACTATTACTGATTTTAAATTTTAACTTAAATATATAAAAATAATATCTTAATAGTTTCACTAAAATATAAACTTTAAGCTAAATAATAATTGAATCAAGTTATTAAAACTATTTTACCAATTATATACCTGAACAACTAAAATCAATTATACTATTCAATAGTTCTTTCAATTTATTCAGGAATATACATAAATAATATTTTAATTTAAAATAGTATATTCTTTAATTATTAACTATTTACAAAAATTATAGCTTATTGAATACTCTAAATTTAACAAAAAATTGTTGGAAAAACAACAAATTAACTAAAATATATAATAAAGTAAATATAAAATTAAAATAAATCATGTTTATCAATATAAACAGTCATGTTTAGTCGCCATATGATTTTGAAGATTAGACTTTCTAAAAGATTTATAAGGACAAAGAGTACAAAAGAATGTGGGCTCTTTTCCACACTCAAGTCTGATATGAAGTCGATAACTAGTCTTTGAACCATACATCCTTCCACAAGCACATTTGTAAGGCTTTAAAGTATCTACAGATCAAAAAAAATAAAAATATATTAATTTTTTTTTATAACTTACAATAACTAGTAAAAGCAAAATTGCATTTTATAACACTTGAAATAAACTGAACAATACATTTATCATGTTACATACATTTCATTAAAGTTCAATATATTTAGTACATTTTTTAACATTTTAACTACCTAAAATACTCTTACATATTTTCAACTTTTTTATTTATATATAAACAATTTTAAATTAAAAATTATAACCATTATTTATAACACAAATGGCTAATTCCTAAAAACCATTAACTTGTTTAAAAATATTATAATTTCGATAAAATAAAAATAAAAATTAGTTCTTTCGAGTTTAAATAACTTATAAATTATAAACATTTGTTCAATGTGCAATAATTATAGATACATCAAAAATTCCAAAAATTATTTTCCGTTAATCTTAAATATTTAAAATTTAGTTATTTTAGTACTAAAGTTTGTCAAAAAAATGTATGTATATTTTTAAAATGAAATATTCTAAATATTTTAAACATTTAGAAAAAATATATGTAGTATAAAAAATGGTTCATTTGTTGTATATTATATATTTTTTAATTGCAAACAAGCATATTTTAAAATCTAAAAAATGTATTTCATAAATAAATTAAAAAATTATAATGAACAAAAAATATTACTGCACAATTATGAAAATATATATATTTTCTAAAAGTTATTCAATTTAAATAAATGATTTTAATTAAAGATGAATTTACATAAAATGTAAGTCAAGTGGTGTTTATTACAATTTATTATGTGTAAATTTTATTTTAATATTTTAATATTTTAAAATGTTAATGAAAAAAAATTTCTATAAATATATACAATAAATTAAGTTTAATACGCATTAAACATTAAGAATGTATAAAATCATGAATATTAATATTAATATTATTAAATACTACAAAAAATTATCTAGTTAAACTTTCTTAACAAACCACAATAAATATATACACAGATATATTTTATCATTTTACTAAATATATGTATTGGGATAAAATAAAATTAAAAATATATTAAATATAAATGTTTATAATGTAAAAAAACATTTAAATTACAAAATAATTGTATTTAAATTACTTTAATAAAATTAAAATATAATAAATATACAAAATAATTAAATAACGTTCAATTTATTTTAAATCTTAATACTTGGAAGCACAATTTTTTAATATCTATTAAGAAATAACTAAGCAATAGATACCTAAATGTTTAAATAATTAATATTAAATTTTAATATAAAATAATATAATGTTTAGTAATAACATTATTTTAATATTGACAGACATGTATTGCTATTTTTTATGCATTAAAATACTGCGTAGATAATATAACCAAACAATATTACTTATGTGAAAATATATTATATGAATTAATATATGTACTATAATTTATATAAAATAAAAAATATAATTGCGGTACTTATAGGATTCAATAAAAGAATATTAATACATTTTTGTGAAATAAGCAAAACCATTATTAAAATACTATAAAACAGAAGAATCTACATAAATGACCAAGGAAACATTTAAATAATTTAAATTTAAATTTTGATTATTAAGGCAATCGGTTTAAAATTTAAATATTAATAAAAAATATTAAACACTAAACATGTATTACACTTTAAAATGTATACAATATTATATGTATGTTACTGAACTATTTTACTACAAATAAGAATATTTTTAAGACTTAACCAATATAAAGTATAAATATGTTAATTATAATATCGTAATATATATATTTTATAGGAGGAATACTGCTGAAATACTGCTCAGATATCCTTTTAATAATTAATTTAATTTAAATATAAAGGTACACACACATACACAGTACAATAGGTTGTCACTAAAATAACTAAATTACTAATGTAATCAATCAATAATAATATTATACTAACATATAACTGAATATCTTGATTAAAAAAATGTTATATAAATGTTTTACGTAAAAATAAGAACTTTTATGTCTTGTATGGATGCCCATCTAGAAGATATTCTATTTCATAAAAATTTTATATTTTACTAATTTCTTATAAGTAATTATTAAAATAATTTAATAAAATATGTTGTTAGTCATTATAACTACTTATGTATTTTCCTATAGTTACTATAATAAGTTAATAAATAAAAAAAGTTAGTATACACATAAAAACTAGACATTTTATTAATAACCTAAAATTACTGTAAAATTTCAATTTATATTTAAAAAAAATTATCAAAAATAATAATACATTAAAAAAATTAGTATAAAAATAAAAAATAAAAAATTTTCTATTCCATAATATTTGTCTAAATAATTTACTTAAAATAAATATTAATAAAACAATGAAAAATTGGATAAGAATTATTTCAAGCATTTCTTATATGATTCTTGTATGATGTATAATTAAACTATAACTAAAAAATATATTAAGATTGTAGCAATGAAAGATTTTTAAAAATCTAAAAAAAATATTAGATATAATAATTTTCTTAAAATTAAAATATTTCAAATATTCATCATTAAATAACAATATTTCTTAACTTGTTTATACTTATTTATTTAACAGCTTTGTTTTAAATAAATAATTAACTAAGCAACGGTATTATATATATCATGAAAATATTTAATACATATTTTAATATACTGAAAATCTGATTTTTAATTTATTTGGACATCTAATTGTATATTATATATACAATAAAATAAAGTCATTCAGTCTGAATTACACACCGATGTTTACAATAAGTATGTTTCTGTAATGCTATTTTCTGGTAAGCTTTGTATGAACAATGGTCACATTTGAATTGTGGTTCTTTTCCACATTCTAATCGCATATGAAGACTTAGACTGGTCTTAGACTTGTAGCTTTTTCCACAAGGACATACCCATCGACTATTGATCAACTGAACATTTTCCATTGATACAGATGGCTTCCTGCCTCTATGCGCCATAACGAAATGAAAACCTGGTAATAAATGTGAACTGAGGTTACCTTATATTCAAAATAATTAACACTTTAACAAATTGAATAAAAGCTAAGCAAATAAAAAAGAAGTTGGGGTTTTCAGTCCATTAGCTGAGTAGTTTTCAAGTTGTTAATAAAATATCCTATATTTTATTTTATTATTATTCTATAGACAATATTAAAATTCGATTAATTATAATTTAAATTTTAAAACCCAAAAAGTTATGCATTTTTGTTCATAAAATTATTTATTTTGATTACACTTAATAAATATTTTTATAAGTTGAAAATTTTAAGCTATAATCATATAAAAAAACATGTTTATCTTAAAAAATTTTTTAAGTTTATTACCTTTTCCATAAATCTGTTATATTTGTTTACAAAACTATCAACAACTTATTTCTATAAAAACAAATTATCACAGAGGAAAAGTTCTTCGTTACAAAAAAACAAATAATAAATGGTAATTATGAATTTTATACATATATCAAGCAAAAAATTAATAAACAAAAATAATCGCAACAGTTATATATATATATATATATATATATAAAATTTACAATATAAGTATGCAATCAATTAAAAA
>JAIPRN010004728.1:0-13543 GCA_025469175.1 Geopemphigus sp. TES_GeoC_2020
TTTTGTTGTCCAAATACGTATCATAAAAACAATACATACGCCCTGGCCAAAAACGTTTGTGTTTTTGGGTGGCTACGTTGATTCAATAGCTAAAGTAATCATTTGTGACGCAACCGGCAACCGGATTTGTTCGCGCGGAGAAGACCGGCAAACCGACGCGATTAGCCGGAAAGAAACAACACCGCTAATTAGGCCAATTTTCGTACAATCGTTGACGATGGTCGAAACCTGTATTCCTTTCGTTTCGATACAATACGATTAAGAAATGTGCGTCTACACCCGAAAACGGAAACATTCAATAATTTTCCAACGATAAAATATGATCGGGACTTTCGCCGCGTCGGACCTTATCCCACATTGCCCGGTACAACTTTTCCAAGTCGTACGCGTACGTCGAACAATCGAACAACGGAGATTCTAAACGTTGGCGCCAAACTTTCGCTCTGGTCGATTTCAAACTGAAATATCAAGACGACGTACAGCATTATTGTCGTTAGCGTTTACGGACGAATACGAACTATTCTTTATCGGTTCCTAATCTGATAGCTATGTTCTGGTATTCTCGCCTCGTACCGGCAATGAGTTCGGGGCACCCGAGTGTCGTCAGTAATGACGCGGTTACTCTAGACGCGAATGATTCTCCTGCATGCACGTGTCCGCGCGTTAGTACGGGAAAAACTTCACAAACGCTATACGAACTATTTACTCGGCAAGGTAACAATGGGCGTGCCTGACCACAGTACGTCCATACTGGTGGTGTGGCCATTGTAAAGTGGAGTGTCCAAGCATACGTCGGCTAATTGTCCCCGACGCACGTGTTCTTCTTTATGCGCTACATCCGAAAACAGTATACGGTCCGATCCAATGTCGAACTTGGCGGCGGTACTTATAATGTTTGGTTCACCGTCGGCTGAATATCGCAGTAGCCATAACACGGAATTCGGTACGGCTTTCAGGATCTGAACGAATAATTTTCGAATAAAAAAAAACGTTCAAAATAAAATAAAGTTCGCGTTACATTAAGCCACGTTTGAAAAATGAATGGGTCTATTTTAGACAATTGAATGAAACTGCAATACACTATGGCGTCTTTTGGTAAACCGTATTGCTGACGTGAAGTGATAACAATATCTTGCAGCACTTCTTCTCCAGTTCTCACAAATGTTTGGTACTGACTAATTAACTGTCCATTGTACACTACAACTCCATTAACTGTTGTTTGGTTTTCTTTCGAAGTAATCATGCTCTAGGTTAAAGAAAACAATCGCCCGATAAAATAAAAACGGTGTTGATCTATGAAAGAAAAAATTACCTCGATTTGCGTTAAATTTGTCAATTCTGCAACTTTCAAAATAACTTCAACGCTTTTATTCGAATTTCCAATATTTATAACGCGTGTTATTTCCTTTATTTTAGTACTTTTGTAAATCGAAGATAAATCTATACCGTTTAAGACTACCAAATTATCGACCACGTCTTCTTCGCAATCTACTTGATCGCATAAAATGATTCGCTCGCACAGTTGTGGAAACATTTGTTTGTGATCTCCTATTAAATACGTATGCGGCATATAAGCCAATTTTTCGCTATACAGTAATTCAAGTTCAATTGGCGACGTGACCGAATCGGTGATTATATAGTCCATGAATGGAGCGCCACTTGTTTCTGGAAACCCAATCCACATTGCCTACGAATCGATCGAATTATTATAAATTCGCGCGCGTATAAGTCCTAACGAATACATAAAATCGCGTAAATGATCTAAATAGACGAAAACGTACTTGTATTGGGGCAGGACGCAGCGCAAATATTTCGTTTCTTTCACCTCCCGTATACCCGTTCATATTCACTAAAACGTGTATACCGTTGTTATTTATTAGGTCAGCCGCTTTACCGTTGCATGGAATCTAAACATGTACGCGTAAAAAATGTAATACTTTGGTACCAACTGAAACGTAATTTAACGGATTTTTGGACCTCACTTTTGACAAATCGATAAAATGTTCCGATTCACTGGCGATTTTCGCTCTGAATTTATTTTTATCGTCGGGTGATAAAGCGTAACAGAATATCTCTACGTTCGACTTGTTATGACAACCCGGTATAGATTGCATTAGATGCGTCATTGGGTGACGAGCAAAATTCGACGATACGTACCCAATACGTAAACGATTACCGGGTGCCAACTCGTTATTGTATCCGTACGGCGGTTTATTCAACAATTTTATTTTTTCCGAATACTCTACGGCTTTTCGTTTTACGATCGCCATTAGTTGGTCCCTGGGCAGCGGGAAAAATAAAGCGTTAAAAGGGTGGATGGAAGGAAGGAGGTTTTTTTCCAATTCTCCCCTAATGACGCTAGACATTATTTGCATACGAGATTCGTAATTACTCCAGTCGCACGTCAATTGCATGCAATGATTAAGATCGCAAATAGCGCAAGGCAAATCGGGTTCTATTTTTAAGACAGTTCTATAAACCTCAATTGCCTTAAGTCTATTACGCGAATCCTTGTATAATGAACCCAAAGCACAGTAGACGTCGATAAACTTCGGATTGATATTTATTACTTGTAAATAATATTGTTTAGCGACGTTCCACTTTCCAATTTGTCTCAACGTTAATCCCATATGGTAATAAGCAATATCGAAGTTAGGCTTGATACGAGTAGCCTCAATAATGTGGTACAACGCTTCGTGAAATTTTCGTTGTCTCTTGTGACACAAAGCAAAGTCTAAATGAGCCGCGGCGTATTCGGGAAATATTTCTAGAGTTTTTAAATAAAGCCGATTCGCTTCTTGTAAATCATTTCGTTTCGCTTTAATATTGGCCAACTTATGTAACGCCTTTGCGTGTGAAGGGCACAACTTCAAAACTGTATCGATACATTCTTCGGCTTCTTTAATCTAAAATAATAATAATAATACGAATAATAATTAACGTTCGAGCGATATTTTTAAAACAATCGACGCACTTGTCCTTTATCGTATAAAGCAATCGCCAAATTGCAGTAGGCGTCGGGCAAGTTGGGTTCTATCCCTATCGCGTCGTTTAATGTATCAATAACCAAATCAAGGAGTCTAAATATACGTAATAAATTATCATTTTTTCCGAAACGTATACGCGTATTTATATAATCACCCTTGTTCGTAATAAATATTAGCTAAATTCACGAGCGCAACAGCGTTGTTTGGGTCTAATTTTAACGACTTGAGATAAGTAGATATTGATCTGGAATAAAACGTCGTAATAGGTTAAATACCTTCAGAATAAATTTCCAAGTAGTAATTTATGATATATCCGAACGTTCCAAACACGAATTTAAATTTACTTTTCGTCGTTAAAACTTGAAATCCATAAATCCATATACCAACAAGAAAAGTAGTTTATATAAAGCCTGTAACTATTATACGAATTTTGAAGGAATTTACACGTATGTTTCGCTTATGAAACCCAAATTATCGTATTATCGTAAGCCGTGCGTTGTTCCACTGTTTCTGAAGAAATAAACGAAACGTCGTCGAATAGAAAACGTAGAAAAATTAATAATTTTAAGACGCCACTATCTGTGACTGTGACTCTACTCCGTGTACAATAAATATTCGAAAAAAGTAAATTCGTAACGCGTACGTTTTGAAACAAATTATAAATAAGGTTTTGCGTTTAAATACAAACGACGAAATTTCTCATAAACAATATTTAAATCGCTATATAAATAAACCGGAAGAATTACCGATTCAACATTAGCGTACGTTAAGTTCGCGCGTGTTTTGCGTTCGGGTTTGGAATATTTACGTACTCGGATTGAAGCCAGCTTGAGTTAGTTAACCGTGCAATAGTTTGGAAAAAAATATCCGTTGGTTGTGGCGCTATTCCCGTTTGGATAATACTGTAGAGTCTGTAACGATTACTTCGGTAGTTAATTAATAATGAATTTTATTTTACGGTTATTAGGAGAAAGGTGAGGAACTTAAAAGACTATATAGACATTAGACGTATTTGTTCGCGTTGTAAACGTTTGAAAACAAAATTATTATTTTTTTGTTCGTAGATTAAGTTATTTCGTCTTTATCCGCTCCGCGTGAATTGTAAGTGAACATACGTGTTGTTTTTCAAATACTTTTGATTTTATATCAAACGTCGAGATGCACAATACTACGGTATTAACGTTAAACTATCCGTTTAACGCGAATGATTTCAAACTTTTTTAACGTAAAATGACCGTGTCATTTTAAAGCGCGATGAGCGAACCGTCATAGAATTCACTTAAATCGGCAAAACGTCTATAATACAATTTATCACGCTTAATACCGACCGATACGAACGGTTATTTTTCACCGTACTTTTTAACAAATGCTAAACCAGCCCGTGACGAAGCGTAAATTCAAAAATTCGATATCCGACTTAAAGTCAATAACACTTATAAGGTTACTGAACGTTCGAGGTAATCTCCGATACGACTATTCATTAACTTTTTATTTGATTTTAAAAAGGAATTCTTCCTACGACTGAATTTGATCGTCGTTTATTAATAGTTTTCGTCTACGTTGCGAACGACAGCAAACGTAAAAGATCGTGATTCAAAAAAGTTTATCTAGGGTACTACGTTACAAACTCCGACATCCACAATATTAGGTATCGCTTCGAATAACCGTTTTCAAATTGTATTTCGCTTATATTCGATGTTATTAATTAAATTTCAAAACGTAATCGAAAATATCTTATTATAAACGAACAAAATGTCGCCAAAAAAAATGTATGACTAACGATTTATTTATTGTTTTAAAGTTCGTAATTATGAATTGTATTACCTCAACGTTGAAAACAAATTGTTTAGTTAACGATCGCCTAAAAAATACGCGGCGTATACAATTGTACCAATGCTCCGACAATCTGACTACAACGTTATTCCTCATTCCATAAATTGGTTTTGAGCGAACGCCTTAGAAGTCATTTACGTCGAGTTTTGTTATAGTATTAATTACTATAAAGTAATTTGGCGTTCCTCGTGACAAACGTGACATATTCCTACATTTATTTTCATCGAACGACGAGAAACGTTTATAGCAAATTCGCGGGATAGTCGGTTCGAATTAAATTGTTTTAATTACGAAACTAAAGACGCCCAGGGATTTACTCACATTATCTGTCCTGTGATGAAAAATTGACCGGAAATCATCCCGTCGGTGGCGAACGACGCAAAATGTTCGTAAGTTACTAAAATGTCTATTTATATATATTGATAGTAAGGTTATTCTTTCTAAATACGAAAAGGAATTAAAATAATTGTACAAACAGCACTCTCGGTGGAATACAACTGACTAGTGACCAAATAACGTTTGGACTACCTCGATATTTATAATTAATAGAACGGCGCTGATATTAATATATAAAACGCGATGTAACTAAACTCTATTTACGCGAGGATATTTGATGATATTTGAAAAATCGTTATTAAACAATCACACATTTTGAAACATATGGTTTATGTGATACACAAACACGGTACAATAAATCAATATTACTCAATTGTAAAAGTTTTTTATCGCAAAATAATTATATATATATATTTATCATTATTTAAACAATAGTATATATTAACTTTAATAATTTATGATAATATAAATATACACTTACGAGAGATTGCGCGTTTGTTAGTACTCGTTCATTTTGGAAACCACAAACGGTATTGAAGCCGTACTACACTATAATTCTGATATATACCGCCATTGGTTTTTGTGTTAGTCCGGTGCGATGTTGGGAGGAATATTCGATTACTCATTAGTTATTGATTTCCGTATAATTAACAAATGCTAAACCAGCCCGTGACGAAGCGTAAATTCAAAAATTCGATATCCGACTTAAAGTCAATAACACTTATAAGGTTACTGAACGTTCGAGGTAATCTCCGATACGACTATTCATTGACTTTTTATTTGATTTTAAAAAGGAATTCTTCCTACGACTGAATTTGATCGTCGTTTATTAATAGTTTTCGTCTACGTTGCGAATGACAGCAAACCTAAAAGATCGTGATTCAAAAAAGTTTATCTAGGGTACTACGTTACAAACTCCGACATCCACAATATTAAGGTATCGCTTCGAATAACCGTTTTCAAATTGTATTTCGCTTATATTCGATGTTATTAATTAAATTTCAAAACGTAATCGAAAATATCTTATTATAAACGAACAAAATGTCGCCAAAAAGTTACTAAAATGTCTATTTATATATATTGATAATAAGGTTATTCTTTCTAAATACGAAAAGGAATTAAAATAATTGTACAAACAGCACTCTCGGTGGAATACAACTGACTAGTGACCTAATAACGTTTGGACTACCTCGATATTTATAATTAATAGAACGGCGCTGATATTAATATATAAAACGCGATGTAACTAAACTCTATTTACGCGAGGATGTTTGATGATATTTGAAAAATCGTTATTAAACAATCACACATTTTGAAACATATGGTTTATGTGATACACAAACACGGTACAATTAATAAATATAACTCAATTGTAAAAGTGTTTTATCGCAAAATAATTATATATATATATATATATTTATCATTATTTAAACAATAATATATATAAACGTTAATAATTTATGATATATATACTCACGAAAGATTACGCGTTTGTTAGTACTCGTTCATTTTGGAAACCACAAACGGTATTGAAGCCGTACTACACTATAAGTCTGATATATACCGCCATTGGTTTTCGTGTTAGCCCGGTGCGATGTTAGGAGAAATATTCGATTACACATTAGTTATTGATTTCCGTATAAGCGTATTTAGCCGAATTCTTCTTTCGTTTTCGCGATAAGTTCGGGCCGACTAATATGGACGCGGCCATTCTACTACACACAAACGATCCTCCTGTATATATATAATATTGAACCCCGTCGCGTGTAACGAACTTAAACACAGTTCGATAATACCTACCCGTGAAAAGGTTTTTACTACGCTTCGCCATTATATATATACCGGGTAACCGAAATTGGTACGAATATATAACCTGACATCACGGTGGAGTGACCCCGTCGCCGAATCCGCGCACCAATGGCTAGTTACCATGATGCGAATTTCAATGATGGAACGACTGATTGTCGGATACAATGAACGCGTGACGTAAATGAAATTTATGAAACTTAACGAAACGACAAATGTACGGTTACAACAACGGCCGTTGAACTAACGAAAGTTTTTTGTTTTTTAAAACGCCGCGCGATATAATTTCATTCAAAATAATGACTGGCCGAATCGTTCGACGCTAAATAATTCGTTATTTATAAAAACTACTCGGTATTAATGTGAATAAAACGAAAAACACGCCCGGACGTTGTATTTTCCAAAATGGACACGAAAAATGATATCGTACAAATTCCGTTTATTTAAAACGTCTTCTATACCGTTTATTCGCGCTTATTTTATTTACTACGTCGTAAATACGTGAACGTGATATTTAATTCTAATTAGGAAAACGTACGCACTTAGATAGGAGCCAACGCGCGTTAATTAAACGCGCGGCCGTCTGAAAATAAATGCCTGTTGGCAATTCCCGTTTGGATAACGTTGCCGATCCTGTTAAAAAATAGTTGTTTCGTAATTGAATGTTTAGAAGACTGGATAAACGTCGTTTTATTATTTTCGAAACAATATAAATGTGTATAATACACGCGGACTAATTTTCGAGAATTATCATTTTGCTGCCGACCACATTCGCCGCCGAACACAAATATAAATTACGCGCACGGCCATTTTAACGTAAAGTGATCCTATTTTCAATCGCCCGCATATTTCGTATACTAACGAAAAAATACTTGTGCCACCGACTACATTCTAATATATGTCGTTTCCCTAGAGACAGTCTTCGCTCACAGTCGTTTTATCTCCCTCGGGTTAACGTCAACGTGTATATAAGTTTCTATAAATATGCGTTACAATAAATCGTGTAACCGTCCGGATTTAATAGTTAGCTAACGTATACTAGACCATATTCTTAATTCTTCACTTTTAAGCGTATTATTTCAAATTGTGAAGAAGAAATTGTAAGAGTTTTGCGAAAAAAATAACGAGATTACGTTCGGATATCTTGTTAAATTAAATTACGATATCGAAACAACATAGAATATATTTAATATTGAAACATTGACTTACCGTATTGGAATAGTTGTGATAATAACGCAAGTGAAAATTATTCCGTCTTCTGTTCTAAAGAATTATATATTTATATATATATACGTAAACGAAAGATACGTTTTGATGAAAAATAACTTCACCGTTATAAACTTACGTACAGAAAATGATTCTGGCAACATTTCGTTTTGAACGTATTGTTGGTTACACCGAAAATAAAGAAACGGTATTATGTAATGTATTTTACAGGATCGTACTGGTTCGTGTAAAACGAATGCTAATAGTGGTAATAGTAGACATTAAAACGTTCATATTGTAACGCAATTACAGCAATTATGTACTATTTAAAAAATCCCTCGTCGATTATTTTTTTTTTTTATTTTTAAAAAGCTAAATACAAATAGTGTATTAAAGCTTAACGTTTAAAACAAAACCGTGAACGTGTCGCGGGACACGCGTTTGGAACGAAGTATGCAGGGTTGACCCACGACCTTCTCTGTGCGCCAGATACTTAAACCGAACTAAAAATGCGGATTTCAAATTGAATCGCCGAGAGCGTTAGCGTCAGAGAGTCACCGTTTCAAAACATCTCGGTATATAATGAGAAAAAGGAAGTGAAATAAAGAGCCAGCAGACAAGCCGGCGAACGCAAGGAGGTAACGAGAGACGGTGTCAGCGCGTAGAGAAGGGGTAGGAGATATATACACACACGTACAGTATAAACTTGATTAACCGGACTAATTGTTGTCGTTAGGCATTCCGATAATCGAAAATCCGGACAATCGAATGTACGAATAAGAGGGAGCCCGTATTATAATAGTCTCGTGCAGTCTTTGAAGTACGTGAGAGAGTGAGGTGGTGGAGCCAGTGTGTAGCGAGGGCGGTGCACAGGCAGTGTATGGGAGGGAGTCGGTCTCGTTCGTTCTCTTTGGCGTTTTCGTAACGTTACATTTTTTCTCGGCTAGGTCCCCTCGCTGAGCCCGGCATACGGAACGCCCGTTCCAAAAACAAACAAAAATTAAAGTAGATATATACTAAGGAACTGAGAACGAAACGTATAAAACGAAAACAATATACAACGAAGCTATTATCTACAACGAAATTAAAAGTGGTAAAGACAAATCGACGTATTAATATAATAACGCTAAGGCGAGAGAAAGAAAAATCAAATAACAAACACGCGAACACCCTTGTCAACTCATAACAACGACATAACGTCCGTAAAATACGCGTGTACATTAACACAATCCCGAGCAGCTAAACCGATTTTGTTTTTTATCTTTAAAACGTGACGGGTATACGTATTGGATACGTGCGTCATCAGACTTGTCGATCTTGTCGAACAATTAACCGTATCGGAATACGTTTACGAATGTCCCGTGTTTCGATTAGTGTTTAACGCTTTCGTTTTAATCGACTCGTTTTTTAATCCAAAAACAAAAAAAAACGTTTTCTTCTGGACACGTCGAAATGTCGATATATACATCTCTATATACACATGGAACCGTAGCGAAAAATTGACGAATGTAAAACGCACGTAAATGTTCGTTATTGCGCGATATATATACACTCACGTATAGTATAAACTTGATTAACCGGACTAATTGTTGTCGTTAGGCATTCCGATAATCGAAAATCCGGACAATCGAATGTACGAATAAGAGGGAGCCCGTATTATAATAGTCTTGTGCGGTCTTTGAAGTGTGTGAGAGAGTGAGGTGATGGAGCCAGTGTGTAGCGAGGGCGGTGCAGAGGCAGTGTGTGGGAGGGAGCCGATTTCCTTCGTTCTGTTTCGCGTTTTCATAACGTTACATTTTTTCTCGGCTACGTCGCCCCGCTGAGCCCGGCATAGGGAACGCCCGTTCCAAAAATGAATACGTTTACCGGTAATCGACGATTTCTCCGGCCGCTCGTTGTCCATTTTCAAATAGTACCCGAATTTCGTAAAGTATATAACTACTATGGTACGTTAGTGACTACGTACCGGAGACAACTCGGCGAACAACAAAGGACCCCTACGATTCGCCGTTTACGAACGTCGTTCGCGACCGACGCGCGCGATGTGTTCGACTAAGCAATTCGCTCGACAAACGGCCGCGAACAGTACGGAATCTGTTAATTCTCCACCTCCGTCGCCCCTCCCCGTTGTACACAAGTCGCAATCAACTCTCTCGGTCGCCTCTTACGTTCAAAAACGAACGGTCGTCGCTTATCTCGTTTTCGTACGACATTTTTGCCCTCATACCCGTCACTGCCATCAATCGCTCACAGTCCTGCTCGTCTCCGAAACGTCGAATTTCGCTCCACAATAATCCCTGACCGTCCACGCGCCGACGGCCGTACCCGTAATTTCTACAGGTTGCGGATAACTCGTCGATTGATCGCGGCGTCCCGGATAGGCGATTTGTAGTACAGCCGTGCGTAGTGGCAGGCGCAATTCCTCCGACGGTGCCGTTCCGTCACAAATGAAACGTACGACGAACGTAAATCGGCGGCGGTCGGCCCAACGGTTTGTTAAACTGTTACGAATAACGTACACGCGGAGTGCGCCGGTGGATGGTTTACAAACGCGTAACGAAAACCGTCGCAATCCAGTTTTTCCATAAAACTTGTAGTTACCAGAGGAAAATCGTGTTTATATGTATCGGATCGATAGTTAAATACGCGCGTTTAAAAATAAACGATTATCCAATAATGAATGTTCCCGACGTCGATTGATAATATTTTTAAAATCTCTCTCTCTTTCTAAATATATATATATATATATCGGGTGACCGAGCTTTATTCGGTATATTGTTTGTTTGTTGGTAAATCGTGTTTTGTGGAAATCATATTTTGATACGAATTACGTACTGACGAAATGTGAATAATATTTTTCGATTTTACCGACGTAATAATAACAAAAATACCGACCCGTTATTATCGTTTTCTCATATCAGTCGCTTACCCTCGAGTTAACCTTAACGAGTATATACGTTTTTATAATTACGCGTTATATTATATTATGTATTAAAATTACTTTGCCGTAATACGATTACGTACGAAAAATGATTCTCACGGTATTTTGTTTGGAACGTATCGCCGATTATAAATAAAGAAACAGTATTATATATATATAACGCGTTTGACAGGACCGTACGCGATTAAGAATCGTACTTTCCGCGTAAAAAGAAATCCCAGTAGCGGTAATAGTAGGCGTCGCAACGTCCGTATTGTAACGCGGAAATTACACGCCATTTAAAAAAAGAACCTCTCGTCAACTTCGACGTAACGTCTGTAAAACACGCGTACGTTAACATAATTAAAAGTGACCGATCGCGTTTTACCGATTCCTGTAAAAAGGTGGCAGTTACGTTCGAAAAGTTCCGCAATCGTTGCAAAACCACTAGTTGTCGTAATCGACCGTTTTAGTAAATAATATCGACGCGGCGGAAAAACAAACGTTTTTTTATCATCAAACTAATAATACGTTCGTTTACGGTATAAACTAATAAATTATTCGGTCGTTCACGCGGATAATTTATGTTACTCCATATACGCGCGACTATATATACACGCGAACATCTTTTCTGTTTCGGGGCCGATTAATTTGAAATGTCACAATCGCGCGCGAACGTGTCGACCGAAACTACAAAAAATATCGAATTAAATAATAATTATTACGCGCCGTGCCTCGTCCGATATTTCGACGTAATAGTTAACGAACGGGCCAACGAATAATATTCTTCGCGTATACGAGGGGCGTCCGTGAAATAAAGTCTCCTAATTGTTTTTATTCCTTAGTAAACGACATTCGTTTGCAAATGAAATTACACTTTCAGAAAGCTTGATCCTTACTTTATTTTAGTCACCGTTGCGTTCGACGCACTTTCGGGGCCTCGAGCTTCTTTATCCCCTAGTCGTACCATTTTCCCGCCGCCTCACGGAGAAACTTGTTCTCCCGTGACTTTCTCGTCACTCTTGAAGTGCATTCCTTCTAGGTGCTTTTTAAGGGCCGGAAAAAGACGATAGTCGCTCGGCGCAACGTCGGGGCTGTTACGGAACATTTGATCCAAAATGTCCCATCCAAATTTGCCAATAAGCTCCTGGATCTTGTTCGCGACACGAGGGCGGGCGTTGTCACGCAAAAGATCGATACCTTTCGTCAATTTTCCTCTACCTGCGTCGATTGTTTGTCCTCGAGCAATACCCCGTGTCGGTCCCAGAAAACTGTCGCCACGATCTTTCCGGCCGATTCGGTCCTCCCCTTTGAACGTCTTGACCCTCCGCGAGTTTGGATGCCGCCGCTGTTTGGATTGTTCCTTTGTCTCGGGGGTGAGACCCGTGTCTCGTCCCCAGTAACGATAGAGTTGAGAAACTCTTCCCCCTCATCTCTTCGTATCGACGCAGAAATTGACGAGACGAATCAACACGCTTACGTTTGTGTCCGTCACTAAACACACGGGCTACCCATCGGCCACTGACCTTATCCGTATCCAAAATTTTCTGATAAAATCTTATCAATAGCGGTTTTAGGAATTTCACCATTTCACAAATTTCTCTAACCGTCAAACGCCGATTTTCGCGCGCAAGCACTTTCACGCGCGCAACGATCTCGTCGGAAACGGACGGACGCCCCCTTCCCGGTTCGTCATGGACATTTGTACGGCCCGCCGAAAATTCCCCGCACCATTTCCTGACGTTTTTCATAAACGTCCATAACATTTGAACCATATACAGAGGTCAGTTGTCGACGAATTTCAATTGGCCTTTGAAGTTCGAAAATCGAATGTAATAACTCAAAAATAAAGAAGCAAGTCCGCTGGGACAAGGGGAAGGAAATGCTTAATTACCTATGTGTAGGTAATCAGGCTCTGTTGCGGGACGTATTTGAATTCTAGTGAGTTATTACGCAATTATCTTCGGGATCGTAGATACGAGAATTATTTAGGAAATTTAGTATTAAATAGTTAAATCACTTACTTGCCCGATCCTGTTGCTTTGAGTATGTCTTAATAAGAAAAACTTACGAAGTTGATTATGAAGGAAAAAAGGTTGGGACGGTGAGTTTGCTTATGCAAATTCACCGACAATGACAATGGCTGCAGAAGTCTCGGTGTAGAGAACGACCCTCGTCCCTTGAAATACCGACTCCTGCAATTTTAGTGACTCGTGGTTGGGCTGCATCTGCATACGCACTGTGTTGAAGACGAAAATTGTCTGTCCCCCGTGGGGACTGTCCAGTCGTAATCTCGCGACGTGGTGGTCAGCTCATATCGAGTTTCTTTGATGTTAATGTATTTCTGCGTAATTATTATTTTATTGTTTTCTTTTGATATTTTTTTTATTTACTAATGAACACGTATTCGTTTAATTCGTGCCCATTAGTGTGATGTATTTCTGTAATTGTAATA
>JAIPRN010004729.1:0-13538 GCA_025469175.1 Geopemphigus sp. TES_GeoC_2020
AAATCCGAGCGGATAATTCGTTTAAACTTTGCCGGTCGGTTTGGCTTCTTCGGGCGGCGGCGGCGGACTCGGCTCAATTGATTGCGCGCGCACGGGCGTAGGGTCCTACGCCACCCGAGGGCACCGCCGTTGTTGTTTCCCAATTTAAATTGCGCTCGTCCGCCGTCGTCGCCAACAGCAAAACCACTATGCACACACACACACACACACACACACACACACAACACACAGGGATCGCGTGCAACTGACACGGACGTGGCTTTTTCCGCAGCCACTGTGTGTCTTTGTCTCTGTACGAAGTGCGTGTGTGTGTGCGCGCGCGCGCGCGTAATAATAATATCGTTTCATGCCAACGCGACGCGTTATATACACACACATACACATACATTTATATATATATACACACATTAACCGCGCCCGGTAAAAGCCTTCTGGACGAAAACCGCGATTTCCGGCCTTTTACAATGCACGCGCGCGCACAAACCTACGACTACTGTATACCCTGTTATTATTATATATATATATATATAAAACGGCGACAATAAAATACGAACGCGCGTGCGCGTCGAAAACGGACAATAGGTGCCGCGCGCGCACGCGGTCGACCGCGATCGCCCGTACCGCTGGACCGTGAGAGTTTTCGGACGAGGGTATCGTTTTACGCGCACCGCGTGGCCGAGATAAACGCGAGCCGACGACCCGCTGGCCGCACTTCACTACGGCGAGCGTTTACAAATCGCCGAAAAGGCGAACGACGCGCGTCCGTCCGCCGTTACGATTGCCGGGATATAAAACACGGGCCGAAGGACGCGTTCGTAAGCGCCGTCGTTTTACGGGCCGACCGTCACTAAAGCGTCCGAGCGCGGGGGCAATGGACGTTTTCGATTACGGTTACTAGAAGAACAACGGAGAATATCGACGTCGCTCGAACACGTTTTTAAAAAAGCGTGTAAATGTAAAACATCGACTCGAATTCTGCTATCAAACCTCGTCGTTTTACACACGAAACGGGAGGGGAAGCCGAAATCCCCGTTCGCTTATTGTCCCGAGCCCAGTCGTCGATCGATTCAAATCGAATCTAACGTCCGTCCAAATAACGCGTAATACGGCGATAACCAATAATGGTCGGTTAGGTTAGGGACACGCTCTTAGTGCCGCAGTATTTAACGAACGAACGATTCGTCGACGGTGAAGCCGAGCGTTTAAAAAGAAACGAATAAAACGATCGGCGACGACGATAGTATTACTATCGGAGGAGAAAAAGGAACGTCTGTTTCGAAACGTACGTATTCTACGGACGAGGTTAATTAACGACGATTTCCATAAATGCGTTTTACCAAACTCGTACGGATACCGAAACAGAATACAATAGTCGACGTAAGCGTACTGACACACGCGCTCGGTTTCGCGGAAACCTCGTAACGTTTAAACGTATTTCGTCTTCTCGGAAACACGCGTCGTACGGAACTCGTCTTAATTCCGTTGAACCGAACGCGCGTGTACGGCGGCGGTAGTATATGGCAAACATCCGTACGGTTCGCCTCGCGTGCGGAGGTACCGAGTATTTTCAAACGTCGGCCGACAATTAAACGGGAGGCGGCGGCGTTTTAATCCCCTGGCTCTCGTGGAAACGCGTTGCGGACGATTTTCACGAGACCAAACCACCCCCCCCCCACACACACACACACCCGTCCACCGATTGGTCCGTTCGAAATTCGTCGAAACGCGAACGTATACCGGCCACTCGAATACGCGGTCGTTTTGTCCGCGTACAAACGGGCCACGCGGAAACCGCGAAAAAATTGTCCATCGGCTAGTGAGTTACGGAAGGTAAGTCGAGTTACCGGCACCGTGGTTGTGTGTCTGCGGTCACCGTTTAAACGTTAAAACGGCGCGGGTAAATAAATAGAATACCAATAAACATTCGTGATTCGTGGCGACGATTAACGAAGACCCGGAAGATCGTTTTCCGGATTACAGTAATCCGCCGGAGGTTCGGTTCGGTAATTTCGCGACGGACGCGACGGTCGGGCGTATTTTACGTTCACCGAATGGTCGGTATCGAATAAAACCAATCGGCGCCGTTTCTATTTGCCCGACAACGTCCGCGCCGTCACAGGGACGAACCGTTTCTTTATACACGCGAAGGCGACGTGCCCATGTTCGGCTAGGTGGCGTTTGTGACGCAATTGTCGGCTGCCAGTAAATCGACGAGTTCCAATGACGTTCGGGCGTTCGTGCAAATGTCCGTCAAACATTCTGGCCAGGCGGAGTACGGCTTGAAGTACGCTGCGTTTAAGTAAAAGCGTTTACTCTCGAACTTGAACCGAGCATCTATCTGACCGAAATTCTCGCGATCCATACGATGCTTCGGTTCAACGTTTCGACGATCAGTTGTTTCCGCGTCGCGTAATATTCGTTTCGGAACCGCCGTTTCAGTTCCAGTCGTCGTTACGGTCCCGCCAGGAGGGATTGTCGCTTTCTGTCTATCTAGTTCCTTTTTGCCAGAGAATCGTATTTCACTTTGGGACCCGTACGTTCCGTGCGCGGTCTATAAACGCGTTAATGTAAAATAAACACCACGATAGCCTCGTGTCCGAAATGTCGTTCAAGAGATTGCCCGTCCCGGCACGTGTATAGATAGGTACGTACGCGGGTTGAAGTAACGCTGGCTTAGTGTACGGCCAACATATAGAACGACACGTAACGACGCGGCACTACAGATTCGTCGATGAAACGACGACTACGTTCACTCGGTCTCCGATATTTACGGTCGTTCGTCGTTTTCCGCGTGCTATAATTGGATGGTGTTTTGTTTGGCGTTCGGAAGTCCACCGTAATTATCGACGAAAATCGTAACGCGATAACCCCCTCCCCCCCGAATTCGTATATTTCGAAGCGTTTACCCGTATACGGGTTACGAACGAACCAGGGAATCGTTCGATATTCGATCGTACGCGTCTAGAAAATGAAATCCGGTCTCCGTCCGATCTATTATTATTATTATTATTATTATTACGACGACCGCGAAACGAAACACTAGTGGTGTGCGCTCGTAACACTCAACCAAGCCTAGTCCCCTTCCCGCCCACGGCTTGACGCCGTCGACGTTGCCCGTACGCGTGTTTCGCGAATTAAAAGCCAATCCCCGGCCGCCGGCGGCACCGAGTCGATCTTATCGTCGCCGGTCGGCAGTCGATACCGTTGACCGGGAAAAAGTCCCTTCGTTTAATTCCGTAAACCCAGTCGAACACACACACACACACAATAGCCCGTAAATATCAGGCTCGACCTGGGTAGTAAACATGATTATCGTTCACGTTAAACACGAAAGCGAAAAAGAAAAACGCGTGTTTCGAACCTTCCGTACCCGGGGCAAACCCGGACCGTATCGTTTCGCTAATTTAAAATTCAAATATTCGCCATACGCCCTTTACGTATGTATCGTATATACGTCGGGTCTTTTTTTCGTCGAATATTTTTTCGAAAAATACAGCAAAATACGCCGTTGTTTCGAACTAAGCGTTTTGTTTTGCGGAAATATTATTCGTACGCCACGCCGTAATTGTTACCGTAATTCCGTCGCCGACTCAACTATAATAATAATAATACACTAGAACGGTGTGTGTTTGGCCAGTGAACGCGCGCCGACATTACGTACCATGCCGTCGTATTACGTAAACCGTATTCGTTCGAATTGACGAAACGCTTACGATTTACACGTCCATACCGGATTCGCGTAGAAGCGAATACCGTCCGGTACGTACGGTTTATACCGTACAAGACGCGCGCTTGGGTTATCGATTCGAGTTCGGACGCCGTCTCGGTGAATACTCGTGGAAACGTCGTGCCATTATCGAACGTTTTAGAACCATCTGGCGTACCCGAATTTGAAAAGCAATCGAATCATCGTCAACCGTCGAAATAATACTATTACGGACGCCCCGATACGCGTTTTTGATTTTCCAATAAAACTGCGGGCAACTGTCGTTTCGTAGAAGTATACATACACGCACACAAGTTCAGGAAACGGAGCTGAAAAAATTTAACGAAACGGGAATTATTCGTACGCGGATTCTCGTCGGCTGGGTTTCCTTCTCCCGGCGCGGCCAATCGTACGCCGTTTTTCGTTTCGAATCGAACGCAAATTGTCACCTCCCCCCCCAGTCCATTACCGAGTTTTTCAACGTTCGACTGAACAGCTTTGGTCACGCGGCTCGGGCACTTGGTCCGGTAATTACCTAGCGTTTGGTCGCACGAACATCGCCGCCACCGCCCGCGTCGTTAATTATTATTACCGTTTTCGTCAGGCAGGGCGTATCCAAAACTTGACCGTTCGTCGTGAACGCGTGCGCGTTCCCGTAACACGGCCCTTTTCGGTTTTTTTTTTCAGAGTTTCGCCGACCGTAGTGTGTACAAACACACACACAGCACATTGTATACGTATATAATAATAACGGCAACAACAACAACAACAACAACAATAATAATAATAATAATAGTACGTACTCGAATAATACGCTCTTCATTACGCCGGTTTGTATCGCGTAAATATATATATATATATATATATAACTTTTACACGCCCAACGGACACTGTACGGTGTGTATACAAGTACACACACACACACGGTCGATTCGCCGCGCTCGTTTACGTCGAAATCACGCGATGAAATTAATTGCGCGGCGTGGAAAGGATGCGCATTTGGGACGCGGGGTGGCGTGGTCACGGCCCCGACGAGAACTCCCATGGCGCCGGGCGAACATGTCGCGTTTATTATACGCGTACGTTACCCGGACGAACGGCAGCGAGCCCTCAGTGTGGAATCGGTGGCTGGTCGGCTGGCGGCAAAACAACTGCGAGCGACCCGCGTTCGAACAACGTCCGCGAATACGCCCGGACAATCGTCTCATTTTTTCGGTCTCGAGACGCGTTTATTCTCCTCGTCCGTTTTTCGGGTTTCCCCGGCATTTCGACGTGGGCCGAATAGGTGCTGGCAACTAAATGTTCTCGAACCGCTTGCGTCGGTCGCGCGCAATACAGACGAAACACCGGCGGCGGCGGCGGCGGCGGCGGCGAATCGATTGATTTCAGTTGACCGTAGACAATTGGTTTACGGATCGTACGAACATTTGCCGAACGAAAACGGTCGAGCGCGCGTGATCGAAATACGTCGGAGCCGAAAACGCGGGAGCGCGTCGGATTCGCCGCCGGCTTACGACGTCGCGTCATTGTCCGGTAGATGGCGTATTCGCGTGCGCGTTACGTCCCGCGCGATTTATTCGTTTCAAATCGAGAAAATCTTTCGGCCGTCCTCTTCTGTTCGGAAAAACTTCTCCATATCAAGTGCCATATCCCCCCCTAAACACACACCCCTGGCGCGAGTAAAACGATCACGTCGGGTCGCAAAAGTTACACGCGTACGCGACATTGGACCGAGTTTACTCTACGGTGTTTTTACTACGGGCGGCGAACCGTCTTGGAGCCGGGAACTTAGTACTTCGTGCGGTTCACGGTGGTGCGGCGATCGAGCCAGTGCAGGGAAATCGAACGCCGGTTCGTCGCCAAAAATCACGCGTCGGGGATAAATGTGCGGAGAACGATGTGGAACACTATCGAAAGTCGACTTTTTCGCGTCGGAATGGATGGAAACGCCGTACGTCAGTGTCGCCTCCGAAAACGCCAACGCCGATTTCGCCCCGTTGATTTGAACGAAGTGGAAAGCTCCACCGCTGATTCGCTGTCTTTTGGCTCTACCACGAATGTCGCGTACCCGAAAATACCCGAAACGTCAACGCTCTAACACGACCCGGGCCGATAAATAGACCAACTAATCGGAAAACGAAAGCGAATCGAGCGGCGTCTACGAAAAGTGCGAATAATTGGACCGGCGTGACTTCGCGACGGCGGCCGACCTTTGGGAGTGCGAAAAGCGGACGGTTGCGCGAACGTAATGTCCGATCTATGCGCGCGAATAAATTCGAATCTGTCGGCCATGGGGTGTGTGTGTGTGTGTGTGTGTTGAATACGTCGGGCCAACGCGGTGTACAAAGTGCCGGAAAAAATGACGAAAAGAGAACCGTATGTATATAAGCGTATGAATACGGCGAACATGTCGCGAGGAAATCGCGTGTACTAATAGCGATCCCGTGACGCTCAGTCGTATGGGCCGCGTGCTTCGTCGTCGTCGTCGTCGTCGTGAAAGAGTTTCCACGCGTATTTAACAAAAATGGCGGCGGTAACGGAGAAACGTCGTCGTTTTCGTACGCACGACGGGGCCGGTGTCGTGACGGGCAAGACACGCAGGAACCACGATACCGTGGACACCTTAATGACGGATGATATATATATATATATATATGTATATACGGCGAGACGTGACGCGTGCAAAGCGAAATCGGGCGAGCGGTCGAATTTTTTTTTTTTATTCGTTCACTTTTTTGTACCGTCTTCGCACGCCACGCACCGGATAACCAATCATATTAGACAATAGCCCCGACCACGATCGTTACACCGACGCCGCCGCCGCCCTCACCCGACGTCCGACTTGACGACGAACACGCGAAATTGCCGGTTGTTTTGTGTCACACGACACACAATGAAAAGACAATAATAACCGCTCGGTTATTATATATTATTATTATTTATTATTATTATTATCGTACACACGCGCGCGCGTAAGTATCGCATACCCGTAATATGGGTGTACACGAGAGTATTTTGTTTTCGTATAATACGGCGTACGCGTATAATTTCGAGTTAATAACGCCCGGGACGTTTCCGATATACGCGCGCGCGACCTGTTTCCCGTGACGACGCCGAGGCTATTCGCGCGAGAGTTGTGTGACCTATACGCGCAACGGTCTCTCGAAACGTAACCGTCGTCGCGCTAATAATACCGTACGGAACGGCCGGCGTGCACGCGCGCGCGTTCGATTCGACGAAAAAAAGTTGTTAATTCGGCGTCGCCTTAATTACGGCCGTATAGGACGACCGTATGTGCGTGTGTATGTGTCGAGTAAGACGGGGTGGCCTTTAAAAAAAAAAAAACACGAACCGTTCGTTGCGTTCGCGTGGTCGGTCCGTCGTCGTAGCCCAGCCAATCGTCGTCGAACATTACACGTTGGTATGTCCCCCGACCATGTGTGTATGTGTGTGTGTGTGTGTGTGTGTACAATGAGGTCGTTTCGCGTGAATTATAGAAATCGATCGGGATACGTACAGTAAAGGAAAAACGGTCGTCCGTTCGTCCATCAAACGCGTAACGAATGTGACCGAAACCTACCCGACGGACCAGAAATGGGCGCGATACGACCGTTCGTTAAACGGCGTGCGTCGGAAAAATAATAATCGGCCCGGCGTTACAGTACGCCGCGTTGGAGATATATATATATATATACACATACGTTTGGAAATAGCCATGGGGGACAGTGGCCAAATATTACCTTACCTACGTTAGATTTGAAACGCAAAAACGAACGATTATTTGGAGGTTAAGTACGGGCGTGCCTTTACCGTGCAACGGACTATGTCAACGGTTGGTTCGTACAACGGAGAAACGCGATATGGTCGGAATTTCAAGTAGCCATTAGACGCTTCCGGTGGACGGTCAAACGTATCCGGACTTTTTTCTTTGTAAACCTGTTTTTTAGACATTGCCCGGGTCGCGTTGCCCGAATGTCTCCCGCGCCGAGGAATTTAATAAACACGGAAATTCCGAAATCGCCCGGTAACAAAATATAATAAAACCAACTTTACGCTATTTCCACGACCTTCCTATAAACGTATGCCATAGATATATGACGTGACGTTTACACACACACGCGCGCGCGCGCACACATATTGACGTAGACTGCGCTCGGCGGGCCATTAAAATTAAAAATATTTTTCGGTTTTTACGACGTCTTTAATTATATTATTATTTCGTTTTTATTGCGACGGACGACTTTTTTACCACTTCCTAGAAACGATCGTCTCTCGTACACCACCACCACCTCCCCTCCATCTAAGCGCTGTCCGCGACCACCGGTCGACGCCCCGCGCAACGTATCGTATAATTCGTTTTACGTCCGATTAAAACCGTACGGCGTAAACATTTCCCGTCGATCGTGTTTAAATCCGTTGCCGTTTCCCCGACAAAAACAACAAAAAAACAAAAAAAAAACGACCATTTCCGAGTTCGATTTTACGAAATAATATCGCGGTGAAATTCGCCGTTTAACCGTTTAACCGATCGACGTTTTCCGTCTTACGGAAAAATAAAATTCGTCCGTCGGCGGGCTTATAGTGTTGCACTTTTCGCAATCGCCGATATACGTATTTAAACGTACTTAAAACCGTGTAAACGGACGCCGAAAAACAACCGACCATTTGTTTATGGGCGTTGGTTTATTCGTGTATTGGCGAAAAAAACGAACGACAAATACACGTTATTCGAACAGGCTAGCCGCCCGTATATCACTAAATCGCGTTCTCGTTACTTCCGACTAATGAATTTCGGACCGTCCCGGGACGTCGTTGCGGTGATGTCATTGATCAACGTATACACACACACATACATGTGGGGTTAGACGACGTCCTTATCCGATTTAAAAAATACGTTCGGCGTGTACGTATTTCGCGCACGACCGCGGCGCCGTGTGGGGTTCCAAACTAGTGGTACTCGCCCGCGGCGTCGCGTCAGATTCACAATCCGCGATAATTCAATTTATATTCTCGGCCAAAAGGGTTTCGCGCGTATGCTCGTCTTTTTCGTGTACACGCGCGCGCGCGCGTGTACCGCGTCGTTTGACTTTATTATTCGAACGTTAAACCGGTCGGCGACGATTTCATTATTTTTTTCGTTAATATTATTACCGATATAAAAGGGACCATATCGCGTATCGCGTACAAAGGCTCCGATATTATTCGTTCGGCGCAATTAAATCGATTCCGGTCGGAGAGGACGGTCGGCGAACGCGGTGTATATAACTACGGTAGATCGGCCGGGCCGTCGGATTCCGGCGTCGTCCGCCGCGAACGTTTAGAAGACCGAGAGCGGGCGACACCGGCCGTGTACGGTAAGTGCGTACGTTATTACTAGGTACGCGGGTGAGCGGTCCGTCATCGCTCGTAAATCGCAAACTCGACCGGACGCGCGGAATCGGGAACGAGACGACGACCGAAAATAATAAATAATAACGACGACGACGAGAACGTATTGTCGGACGATAACGTTGTGCAAATATCGCCGGCATTAAAGTGTCCGGTTCGTTTCACTAACATCGTCAATTTTATACGCCGGTACCGCGTATTTTGTACAAACGCGCGTTTACGGCGAAGGGCCGAAATTCTGGCCGGCCACGACCTAAGGGACAGTTGCTTACACAAATATATATATATATATATATCGTACGGTAGGTACGCGCTCGCGTATAAAAGTGGATATAATATATTTATACGTAGTCCATTGTGCGGCGCGTTTCTTTTTTTACGCACGCACGCACGTACACACACGGGCGCGCGTCGGGGGGAAAAAACCTTTCATTTCGAAACGCGCACAATAAACGAATCGGTTCCATCGTCGCGGATTCCGGTCTCACGCAACGTCGAATCGTACTCGGGCTATTATTTCTCTTAATTTTTTGAATACTAGCGCCCCCTTTCAAGGAGGCGGCGGCGACGGCGACGGCGACGGCGGCGGCGGTGGCGGCCGCTTTGACACACGGGGGCCCGTATAGAAATGAATCGGTGAGCGCGCGCGCCCGCGAGCGGGACAACGCCGTCAGAGACGCGGTGAAACGGACGCGAATATAATAATAATAATAATAATAATAAAACTAGAAAGACGTCCAGAGATTTTTATCGAAACACGAATCGTTTTTAGCCCATGCAGAAAAGAGAATCCCTTTTTTTTTCTTCTTCTTTTTTCGCAAAGCGCACAATAAAATTCTTTACGCCTGTTGACCGGAGACGTAATTCAAGTAGCCGACAGATGGACTCCCGGTTTTATCCACCCCGTACCTACACCCGTACGTCAGCCGCAAACTTCTTTTTTGCGACCATTGTGCGTTCGCCGCCGCCGCGCCTTACGCACGGACGTCCGAAAGACGAGAAACAGCGTCGTCGGAAAGGGGTTTTTTTCAGAAGAATACGAAAATACCGTATTAAAATCGTTTCTTTACCTCGCTTTGTGCGCCGGGTCTTCTCTCCTACAAACGTACGCCGATTTCTATGCGATATTATAATTTAAATCGGAATTATACACGCCCTTGCGTGATATATTTATATATGTATATATTATACGAGAAGGACGTTAAAAAGTTTATAAATAGACTATTATGATTTCGAGGACATACTACACGGATCCATTCAAAAGTTCTTTATTGCCCGTCGGTCGGTGTGTGTGTGTGTGGGGGGGGGAGGGGTGTCCACACCGTGGACACAACTCGTCCGATTCACCCCACAGGACACGAACGCCCGGTTTCACCGTATCGTACGAATAAAGTGCCCGATGTAAATTTCGAGTCCCCCCCCCCCCGAAAACAAAACAAAACGAACGCGCGTGCGTAATACGAAACTATAAATCGTTTAATATACCGGTTTTATATGATTGTAAACGATATCGCTAAAACAATACCGAAAAAATGTCGGCCACCGTTCGATACTGTCGCCGTTGAGACGTAATTAAACTTTTTACCGATAGCACTCGATTTAGTATTAATCGACGTAAGGGTACTTACACCACTCCGACACTACAAAAACCAACGAATACGCTTAGACGAAAACGGGGCGATAGTTTATATATTGTGTACGGTGGTTACGATAACGAATCGTTTGCGACGAATACAACAAATAACGGGCGTTCAAACGCACGCGTTCACAGTTTCATGGACGTAGAAACGTTCGTGTACGTTTTTCGGGGAGTATTGAACGGGTCGTATCGCCCGCGCGTACATTTCGATACTACTCGGTTACAGATACCCGGCGCGGCGATGAATATTCCCGAAATATCGTCGTCCGGCATTTATTATTAGCACCGATATACGACGGGACAAACGGAATAAAAACGACGCGATCGTACAGACTTTTCGGGCCGACGTGTAATGTATAATCGAATTTCCAACCGAGCGTTTACGCGTAATACGTCTATATTATATATATTCGCAAAAGATTAATCCGCGTGGAATGTCTAGCTCGCGCGCGCGCACACACATACGCGCCCGCTACGAACTAATATATCGTACGGGCAGAATTCCTACAACTATATTCGCCGCGTTTCCGACGTACGTACGTATATAAACGCGATATCAAGTTTAGTCATTTGGGCCCAGAATATTCGCGATACCGACACACACGCACACCTATATAACGTACGTCGTTTATTATTATACGCGCCCGTGTATGGGTATATGTTATACGCGGAGTATTCACCGCTTACTACCATTGTATTATTATTACGGAGGACACGCGGCTAGGTACCGTCCGACGTACGGTGTATTTTCCGCGTGTACAAACACGCTGACGATATATACGCTCCTTCACGGCCCGCACAATACGCGTATAATAATAATAATAATAATAATGTTGTCTCGTCCGCGTGTATGTTTACCCGGCGGCGCCGCTCCAAGCGTCGCAAATCGCCCCGATCGGACGTGTGATGGAGGGTGGGGAGGAAGAGACATCGATGACACGCGTGCGGTGACCGAACGTTGGTCGAAATTCGGTGGGGTGGTGAGGGAAGGGGGGCACGCCAAAAGCGGAATTTGTCGAAATTTTAAACGAAAACAAACGTAGGGGGGGTACCTCGACGTTGTAGCGCGAGAAATTCGCGACGATGGCGTTTCTAACGACGGCGGAACTCCCACGGACGTTCAATCGCCGTTTACGACTCGCAATTGGTCGTGCTTTTCGCCGTCGTATTTTCGAGCGCAAATACCCAGATCGGCGTATACGCGTACACAGTTCGCCGTCCGTCGCGAAATTGACGACGCGACTATTTCAAACGAACACGGCCACCGAACGAAGTTGGAGCTCTAACATTTCAACCGCGGGTAACTGAGGAAAAACGATAATACATCGGTCCGCCGTCGGATAAACGACGTTTGTAGACTTTATACGAATTTAGTCCCGAAACTTTTCGAATGAACCGCGTATACCATAACCAGGATTTAAGATGTTCGCGACGTTCGTCTCGCTATTCGTCCGTCTAAAATCCCGCGGCGTACTATCGACACTCGACCTATATGAAAATCGACGAATATCGATTTTAGAAAATTTAACGTTTTTGTTATAACGGAATGTATTATTATATTCGTTCGGCGTCTATAGTAGCGACTTGTCGTGGTCGCGTCCCTCCCCCCCCCACAAAAATCGAGCAAAAGCGACGGTAATTTTAATTACAATTTTTTTCAATTTCCGAATTTGTAGAGTGTAGCGTGAATATAAAAATACAAAAAGGTGACGCGCGTCCAACAGACGGGGATTAATAATCGTCGAACGCGAAATTTCGTATTTACGTAGGTAAATATTTTAAATAAATAAATTAAATTATAAGTAAATAAATTTCGTATTGCCAAGTATACGCGCGCCATATTTCTTTATTTTGCGTATTATGTACGAGCGCGGTATTTAATTCGCATATATTCGTATTGTACTCTTCGAAAAACACGCCCTAACGATAACATTTCCGAACGACTCGATTTACCAAAAAAAACAATCGTCCTAGGTGCGCCTCCTACGTGAATCATTTTACGTATACACATAATATATATATATATATATATATATTCGTATTAGGTTCGGCGTTTCATTAACGGCGTTATATACGTAAGCGTAAATTTTTTTTTTAACTCGCCGGGAAAATAATATTTTTTTTTATCCTATACGGTTACGGGATTAGAATAATGTAAGCGGTCTTTTTACTAGACGCGCCCGTAAATAAGTTCGTATTTGAATAACAAAAATCGTGTTTTATCGCGGTTTTCGATAAATCCTCTACCTCGGATGACGGAATATTTTCGGTAGGTCATTACGTTCCATTAAAACCACATTTAGGTATTTCGGTAGTACGCGTGGGAAGAACTAACAGCTCTGCGGCGATTTATTCATTCTTAAACCAATACGCGTTGTGGTTCACCAAAAACAAAAAAAAAACAAAAACACGAGAAAACAAAGATACGATAAACTCGTTGTAATTTCACGTTTTTCGTAAATTATTAACGATCCGGAAATTACAAAGTTAAATACGGTAGTAAGTAAATTCTTTAACGACCAGTTACGTTATCGTGTAGCGGAGACGCGTACCGGCGTGCGTTATCTAATTTATATCGTATTGTCGTCCGTTCGGTTAGAGGAGTTGTTGTTGGTCGGGAGACGGTAATGAAATCGCGTGGGTTCGAAACTAAACTAGGAATGCGCGACAATGGCGATCGACCGCGGGCATTTTGATTGTTCGACGGGAAAACGGGGAAACTGTCCGTACGTCGCGGACGAAGCGTATTTTATAAATTCGAAACGAAAATGTTTTTTTTTTTTGTTTACATTTTCTTCGGGTTAC
>JAIPRN010004730.1:0-13534 GCA_025469175.1 Geopemphigus sp. TES_GeoC_2020
CTTTCTTTCGTTTTTTTTTTTTTTTATTCACCTCACCACTCGGCCGTTTTACGGACGTTCTTCGAAGGGGTAAAATGTGGAAAAACATTTTCTAAACCGTATTATTCTTTGTCGGGGGAGGGGGGAAGGGGTTAATAATCCGCTCGTGTGAGCGAGCGAGAGAGAGCGAGTAAATGATAGAGTAGGTAGGAAAGGGCGCGAAGAGACGGAAATTATATACTTTAATTATTTTTCTTTCCGCCCCGTCACCGACCACCTCGTCCGAGGGGTACCCGCCGCAGCGGCTACCGCCGATTTAATTAGTACGGTTAAAAAGAAAGGTTAACAGAAAAATAAAACGGAGCCCACCGCGCGCGCGCGGCACCACTTTTCGCCGTCGTCGTAGCCCGTCCGCCACAGTCAACCGCTACCACCCGTCCTAGCACTGTTAACCCGTCACGAACCCGTCGGAGCGGACGGTTGGGGGGGGCGTATAAGAGAGCAAGAGAGTAGACGACTAAAGCGGTTTTAATGATTTTTTTCGCTCGGAAATTGTTAAAATTAAAATTAATTTCGTACAAAAAGAGAACGCGCGTGTGCGTATATATATATATATATCCACAATAATAAAACGCGCTTAGAACTTTTTTCATTTCACCATCACCGGCCCGCGCGTGCATAGCCGGGACACCTCTACCCGACATTTTGATGTGGCATCTGTGATATGGTAAAGTTTTAAAATTAAACAAACATTTTACGAACACGTCGTATATCACTTTTTTTTTTATTTCGTCGTCGTCCCTCGCGCTATTCGTGCTCTTTTTTAAAGGCACGTAAAAAAACTATAATACGCGAGTTACGCCCGTTGTTTTCGATTCGGCCGTTGCAAAACGTCCGGTAGTCGTCGGATTCACTACCTCCCCCCATCATTATCATCGTCAATTGTCGGTCGTTCGTACAATTTTCTTTCCGTAGATCCGCGCGCGGGCGTATATTACGAAGGTGAACCGCGCAATTCGTGCCAAACGAATTATACCGATACCCGAGAGCGTATCGCGGAATAGTTTGGCCGGGCGACGAACGGAACGCTTACGCGCGGTAAATATATAAGCGAGTTCGTTTTAAACGACGTATGGGCCGAGGTGTTTTCGGGAAACCGGCGCAACGATCGCGGTGATTTACGCGCGCACAAGCGTCGGCCGAACCATCGAATTCATTTCGTTCGTTCCACGAGCGGGACGATCGCGTCCCGTTATTTCGTAGCGTGGCGAACGGTTTTTTGTTTTTCGGAACGGTCGCGACGCGTCGCAAACGACGAGCGGGCAGGCAACCACGCGCTACGCGGCCAGTAGATATGTGGCGGGCTATGAGAGGAGTAGCGATAATAGGAAAACCCGAAAACGAACGGCGCGATCGCCGCGTTTATTCTCCGTTTTTTTATTTTTCGTTTTTACTCTTACAAATTGTGTTTATCGCCGATTTAATCGCGCGTACCTAAACGACAATTGTGAACACGTATGTCAGACGTTTAGGTGCCCGCCCAAAACGACAACAAATTCCATCACGAACTGCGCCCACGTTGGCTACTAACTAAACACGACGCACTACGGCGGACGAAAGCCGGTCGGCGAGCGGTTTCGAAAAAAAAACCGACGACGACACTACCGCCGCCCACGGTCTTCTTCGCGGGCGGATTATACCGCCGATAGTGTGGCGCGTGAAACGAACGAAGAAAAAAAACCGCCGGTATTAATAATGTACAATAATATTCCGGCCGGATTTTAATCCGTTAATGCACGAATCAAATAATCGACCCCGCGCGCGGGTGGCGAGGCGCCTAGCCGGAGGTTTCCCGTTCACACCGCGACGATTCCAATAATTTTAATGCGTTTTTTATGCTAATCGAAAAGTTTCGGACGGGGTTAGGGGGGGGGAAACTCGCCGGAAAAAGGTTTCGCGGCGACTCGGTTATATTTTATTTACCGCCATTTTTTTCGCCGTTTTCCGGTTCAGTAGTAGTAGGATAATGGAGAGTGTTTCGTATATATATTTTGTTTTTCCCGCGTAAACGAAGACGGACAAGTCCCAATAGACAGAATCACCGAAATATACATATATATATATACGTACACACGTACGTATACACCGCGTAACGTACGCCAGAAGTAAAAACAAAAACGAAAAAAACTTCCCGACTAAATTATAATAACAACGCTAAAAAGGTTTTACATTCGGATTCCATTTAGGTTTTTGGACCGGTCGAGAATAAATCCATCTTTTTTCCCCTGCCCAACGGACAGGTTACACGTATTCGCTATTACCCCGCCGGACAACTGGAAAATAGACTTAACACGCCCGCCGTTCCCTCTCTCGCTCTCACGCGCCCGTAGTAACGTCGTCGTCTCTCTCGACGTTTCCATATTACAGCCCGTCGACTTGACAAAACTTTGTACTTCCCGTCAACACACACACACACAAATATAACTCGGAGTAAAGGTTCGCGCACGACGTTTTTGCTTTGCCTTTGCTCGGGACGGCTAAGCCGTTCACTATCCCTATATGCCTTTGCCAGTGGATGGAAGTGAAAAGGGTTAGGTTAGTACTAGTCAGTCGGTCCAAGTTATTGGGTACGGTTTGGGCATGTGGTTGTCGGAGAGTACGTTTTATACACCAAGGAGACGGATACGAGATGATCACGGTCGGAAAAGGAATTTTTGTAGAATACGATTTTCGGAAATAGGACGGCGGTTACCCGATAGCTGGTCAACGGTATCCCCGGTATGCCGAAAGTTGGTCGTTATATCCGCCGGTCAATTTATTTACGGCCGCGTTTACACTGTGCCGCGAAGAGCCGCCGCCGCCGCCGTCGCGGTCAAACGAAAACGTTAGTTAATTCGTCCGGGCGTTTTTCGGTAACGAAATGAGACGCGAAAACGCATCGTCCAGCGACGTAACAACGGTAAATTAATTACCAACCGTAATTCGTTTCGCGCCGTTATATACCGCGGTTACAGCGTACGCACACACACACACACATACACAGGAAGCCGGTCTGAAAAACTTCCCATTACATACCGCGACGACGTTTATTTATTCGAGAAACGTATACGCGCGTATGACGGGTAATATAATATCTGACCGCGCACGAGGGTGGCGCGCGACCCGCCGGAGGAAGAGGCCGCCGCCGCGTTAATATTAAACAATTTTAATCTGAAGTCAGTGAACAACGAATAAACAACACACGCACGCACGAAAACGTTATTATATTATTATTATTAAAGCTCGGTGTAATCACGGGGCCGAGCGGACGGACGGGCGGAATTAAAAGCAATTTTTCCGTCGTTGTCCTCAAAAGGAATAACAAAAGAGGGATGGTGTCGACGACGGCGGCGGCGGCGTAGATAGGGGTGGGCGTAGTAGAACGATGGCGAGCGGCGGAGGTGTAAATAAATTACTTTCCGGGCTTATTATTATACTGTTGTGAGCACGCGCGCGGGGACTGGCGAACGGCGAGGGTCACACGGAAAATTGGAAAAGGCGCGAGAAAACTTTAACTGCCGCGCGGTCCTATCCCCTCCGGCCATCGTCGGATGGCCACCTTAATTAAACGGGCGGGGGACTCGGGTCAACCGGCCGGGCTTATATATTAAAACGACGGCAAAGGGTCCCGGAGAGTCCGTTAATTATAAGCCTTTTTATTATAACAAACCTCTCTCCGCGCGCCACTCGACTCGACCCCCCCCAGGAGGGGAGGGAGCGAAGGGGTGTTTTTGACGTTTAACACGGACCCCGGGATTAAAATCGGAGCCTTTGTTTTCCGCGGGTACGAAATAATTTTACAATTAGCCGTCGTAACGATTTTTATTACTCCGTGTACGAACAACGCGACGTACTGAACTATTATTATTACACGTTTGGAGGGGTGGGCGGCGGCGAGGTCGTTTTTTCTAGGCGGTTTTTTTTTGTAGAGACGTGGGGAGGAGGGTTTTTTTTTACGGATTACGAGAAACCGTCGTCCCTTCGCGCGTTTCGAGAGAGCGACTCGAACGCGACGATATTATTATAAAATATACGCGACGGATAACGCGCGAAAGGCTTGATTGGGGTGACGCGGCGACAATCCGCTTTCGAGGAACGGAAATTCGCGGTTCGAACACGTTTCTCCGGGAAATAAATAAGTGCACTCGAAACGAGAACCGCCATCGCCGCCAAACTAAATTCGATTTACGAGCACTATACTTTATTAATATAAACTAATTAATCGAAATATTCCGGTTTTGAACTTCGTGTATATATATATATATACGTACGTACTTAAGTCACGACATTTCGCGACTCGTCTTTGCACGGTGTTTATTATTACGAGTTTTACGGTCGCGGCGATTCCATCTCGTAGTAATTACGCAATGGCCCGCCCGTGCGCCGTTTTCGGCGTGCCACGGACACCGGCGCGGCGTTCGGTTTCCTACGCGTAAACGTAATAATTAACCTCGTCACGTCGACGACCCGATTGTCCACGAAATCGTCGGGCACGCTAACGACGGTAATCGACGCTCGGCATTCCGTAAGTAATTTTTCTCTTCGGCGACGTAGTCGAGTCGCAGGCGCGTTTCCCTGGTAATTCGCGTTTTTACGTTTAACGTCGATTCCTCCTCCCCACCACCACCACCACCATCACCATACCCATTCGAAACACGCTGTATATCGCCCGTCAAACCTATTTCGTCGTCCACTCACCGGCGGTAATATAAACGATTTAAACGTTGAGGTCAGCTGGGTAATTTAAAAGTGACAACCCGACCGATAAGCCCGCGAGCCAACCGGTTTTTCCCGGGGCACGGCCCCTACTGTTGAAATTAACGAACGTCGGGTCCTCCGGTCAACGAAACCGACGGCCACGACGGCGAACGGAGAGGCGCGCCGAAATTTGTACGTACGTTGAGGACGACAATCGAGAACGACGCGCGGCCAACTCGAACAACGTTCGGACGGATCGACGACGTTACCTATACGAAAGCGTAACTTATTTAACGCGAATTTCCGGGCGCCGTATATTCCGATATATATATACGTCGAAAACGAAAAAACCGAGCGCGTATTTTATATAAACAAATATGTTTAAGGCGACGGTAGCGACTGCCGAAGATATACTCGGAAAGACGGTATATTTAAAACGAATTTTTCCGGACGTACTTACACAAAACGGTCGTTTTCGGAAAACTACTCGACCGGTAAACGGTAATTTCGGGCCGAGCACTCGACCGGCAGTACACGGCGCGCGCCTAAGTCGAAGACGTTAACACGGTCGCCGTAATCGTTTCAGCGGATCGTGACGACGGCGGACGACGTCCGATCTACGGCGGTACAAAAAAAAAATATATATATATATATCCGCGACGGAGGCGTTTTACATTTTCGTTCTACTCATCCGCGTGGTCGGACGCACCGTTATCGTAACGTCGGTTCGAGAAATGTCGGTTTTTTACGCGCGCGCCTGGCGGGCGATTAGCGAAGATCTCGTACGGTACCGACAAAATACGAGTATTTTTAGTACCGTCCGGACGACGAACGCTCGTCCCCCCCCCCAATGCGATCGCCGACAATTCGACAATTTTTCGGCAAACATCGGTCGTTTTAAACGGAAACGGCCGACCGTCGTCGACGGTTTTGTCGTTCGAGCGCGTTTATGCGCACTTGTACACGCGCGGTCGTTTTTACGTACGTACGGTTTCGTTAACGAAAATTACAATTCGCGAAATTCGCCTAAACCTCCGGGGGACGTCTTTAACTAATAAACCGGCGTGCCCGTCGAACTTTTCTGATCGTCTCCGGCGGGTCACCACCACCCTCGACGTTTAACTTGGCTCGCGAATAAACCTATCGAAACGCTATATTATTATAATACGTACGAGGCGGCGATTGTCCCGCTCGTAATTATATATATATATATTTACGTATGAATGATTAAACGGAGAAATGTAACGTTTCGTCGTCGTTCCTGTATATACACGTGTGTAGAAACCCTCGCGGAAAGCGCTCGGGCGTTCCGCCGCTAACGATGCAACTCATTAAGAAAGGCTCCGAGTCCCGGCCGCGGCATCGCCACCAACCCGCCCCGGTCCCTACCGCGCCGTGGCCCAGCCAGGCGCGCGCGCGCCCGCCGCCTTCCGTACACGCAGAGAGAGAGTACCCTGAATTTCTCTTTTTCGACCACGGCGGCTGGAACGGGCGCGACGTGGGGAAGCCGACGCCCGTCGTCGCTGTACGTATAATTTAAATAACCCCGCGCCGCCGTCCCGGTCCGCGCCTATCCCGTCGTTTATCCGCGACCCACAGCCGCCGCGCGCTATACGCGCCCGTTTTAAAACAAACACATATATCTCTTAATTGGTTGCCGACTTTAATTGCTCACGGCCACTGCTGTACAGATAAGTAAACATTATACGTAGGGTACGGGCGCGCGCGCGCGCGCAACACAAAACGCTCCCTAAGTCCCCCGCATCATTAAAATTTTCCTTTATAATTGTATTTCGTTATTTTTATTTTTTCATTTCCGCCTTGCCCCTCCTTACTCGCCATCGCGCCGCTAACAATGTTTGCATTAAACTCGTGTTTACACACCCTCGTACGGTATATATATATATATATATATACACACACACGACGCGAGCGCGCACCCGCGAATTTGCGCGTGTAATTACGGGCGCGCGCTCCCGCCCGGCGGAGCCTTTGAAAGGGAATACGGCGTTTCGACTTTATCCCGTCCCGTGTACGTACACACACACACACTGACGGTAACGACGCCGAACGGTTTACCCAGTCGTCGTATGAGTGTGTGTACACACGCGGATCCCTCTCGGCCGGACTCGGGCGATATTGTAATCAACGAGTTCTCCGGCAACCGGGCGAGGGCTGGTCGTCGTAGTCCTCCACCGGTCGACGGGTTTTACCAAAAGGACCTTTTCCCTTACACGGCCCGCGTACGAATACCTGCGCGTACGATCCGCGGGTCGGTAAAACAACGGCGCGCCGCGAACAAACGGAACACGTAATTAAACTATTAATCGAAACGCGCGCGCGCGCGAACGACCGGCAGGGACGGAGGAGGACTAGAGAGTGAGTGACTAACAATCAAACAAATTCCGAACCGCGCGCGCGGCTTAATACGCGCGTAATTAATTTCTCGACGAACGGGTGGTGGGGACGGCGGCGGTTTCTCGGCCGTTTTTGTCCGTTAATGAATTTTCTCGGACGAGTTAATTAGCGTCTTCGAAACACACACGCGAACACAATGCTAAATAATAATAACCCCGCGCGCACGGTTCGCCAAATTAATTACGAACGCCGCGAGATACGTTACCCGCGCGTCGTACACGGCGTTTATTTACGGTAATTCCGGTTCGATTGATCCTCCGGCCCGTGTATGGCGTTTACTACTTGTAAGTCCGACGCGTTTCGGGGCGAGTGGGAGAGGGATTCGCGCCGAACGTTTTTCGAGTTTTATTCGGGACGCGACGTGCACACCCGCGATTTGCCGACAATCACCACCCGTGGTAACCGTCGATCGGCGTTCGGATGTCGTCTCGCGATTTCCGCTCGTTTCCCGAACGGACCCTTTTATATATCTCCTTTTCCCGACTATTTGGAGTCGGACACCAACCTTGGTCCTCCACAACCTCCACTTGATCCGGTCTGCCACATCATTTACGCGCATACACTAGCCTTCATATCACACTCAATCACGTTCAACCGTTAATTCGTTGGTCTCTTTCTACGCTCGATTCCACAACCGTTTTTACCGCTTCCGAATTTTCTCCGTAACACGACCAAAAAACCTAAGGTCATCTCGTCTTATCCATAATCGACGCTTCCTGTTATATATTCTTCGTGTCTTCTTTCGTCGCCCCACTCGTATAATAATATAAAGCCAAAGGGCGGATAGCGTCGGAGAACGCGTGGATTCCGTTCCCGTACGTAAAATCCCGAAATTCCCGTGGCTCGGACTCGGTAAAACGGTGGACGTTCGTCGTTTAGGACGGTCGGCGCGGCGAGTTTAATGACCGTTCCGTTGTCGGGCGCGTTGTTCGCCGTTCGATTATACGTACTTGCGCACACAAGGGGATTAGTATGGACGGTTTGTTGTATCATATATACGCGGGGAATAAGAGGTGCGAGCGAACCGCCGGGCGTATAGGTTGACAATGATCGGTCGGTATTACGCGATGTTTGGCAAAGTTGGCCGTTGGTCAAAAAAATAACGATAGTTTTTCGAAAAACTCCTCGGGGTTTAACGTTTAACAACATCACCGGTCGGTGTCCGGTTATCCGCCGCCGTTCCCTCCTCATACGCCCCGCGCACGTAACTACTACTACTACGCCAACGGTCTGACTCGCGGGCGGGGGCGCCGAAACAAAAACACATATTACGTATGACTTATATATGAACGTAATACGGCCGAAGTCGGCTTTTACACGGAAAAACGTTTTGCGCGGCCGACAGTTATAAGGTTATTTGTCATTCGGAAGGCGTGTCCGGTCGTCGGCTGTCCGTTGGGTGGGAGGAACACACGTCTGCTGCCGCTGCTGCACCTTTCCCGCGGCGCCTAATCCGTTCGACGACGATTCCCCGGGGTGTCGTACGCTTTCTAAAAACTCGATTTTTCAAAAACGACGAAACGCCCGAGCGAAAAAACGGCCGACCGTCCGAGGAGGATAATTCGATATTTACGGGCAAAAGGGTCTCTCCTCCGAACGACGACGCGCGCGTGTGTGTTGTATATTTCTTATTGTCTTCTGATGTCCGCGCGTCAGTTTAAACGTCACTCGCAGAAATAACGCGTGTAGAAAAACGGAGAATACCGCAAACCGTGAGGGGGACAATGGAGGGGTAAAGGATCGATTCCCGAATGAACGCGAACGATCGTTGCCGTATCCGTGACGGAACGCGAACCAACGCGGCCCGGCGGGCGTTTCGTTTTCTCGGACACCGAACACACGCGCGCAAAGGGGATCCCGAAGGAAAAAACCGTTAGGCGATGGACGAACGACGTTCGTATAACGTGCGCGCGTCGTACAAATCGACGGGTCGGTGTTGGGGGGGGACGTTCGCCGAGATCGTCCCCCACCCGTCCCCGTCACCGCCGGGGGCAGCTGCAGCGGGACAGCCGCCAACAAACCGTTTCGTCAATCCAAATATAATCCTGAACAAATACCCGTACCTTTTAATCTTCGTCGGCGATTACTCGCGTGTAACGTACAAACGGCGGACGGACGATTAACCGACGGGACGACGGTGGTGGCGCGCACGTAAGAAAGCAAATATTGTTTGAATTCGAGCAACCCCACCTCCCCCCCTTCTCCCGGGGTTGCACTCGGAGAATGTGCGCACGTATACACCGGGAGTACGGTACACGTCGGTTCGAACCATTCCGGAAAATTACGTTTGAATACGTTACGCGTATAGAGCTCGCTTTCGGTTCGCCACGCGTTATTTCTCCACCGGTCGCCCTCCCGCATCACGTGGCACACGTATATATATAACGTTACCGCGAGTAGCGTTTTCGTCGAGAATTTCGTAAGCGTACGACGGACGGCACGACGGCGTGTTTTCGCCACCGGCGGACACGACGGATAATAAACGGGAAACACGGAGTCCGGGCGGTTCGGTTTCGAAACGCGCGTTCTAATTACGCCGGTCGTCACAAAACAGCGTACACACACACATCGGTGATCGGTGGGACGAATAGTGGCAACGCCGAAAACAATCCTCCGTATTCGGTATGTTTAATATGTATCGAATTTACGTCCGTTCCGTGGGAATTCCGTACGAGAACGTGTACGCATTTATTATTGAAATCGCGTTCTTCGTTTTTAAACCGCCGTATAAATACGTACACGCGCGTACGCGAAATAAATATTTTTTAATAAAACCTAACCACCGAACGGGCGGTTTTTCGCTCTCGACGTTATATTATTAACTCCCAACCCACCACCAACCCATACGCCGGAAACTAATAACCCAAAAACGACTTTAGGCCCATTTGCGTGTGTGGAATAATTCACGTGGCGGCGGCGGCGGTGCTGCCGGACTTTGCGGTGCAGACCGCCGCCGCCGCCGCCGCCGCCGCCGCCACCACTCCTCGCCATGTGTCTTCTACACGACCCATACGTGCATTTCTACGATAGCGGGTGGGTGAACCCTTGAGAACAGAAAAACCGTATATATAAAAATATCGTCGTCCGAGTAGAATTCGACGTACGCGCGCGTTTGTCGTATGTATATATATATATCGGAGGGACTTTCGCGGGGACCGCGTAGGACGCTCGTCTCAACTTCCGACGGAGCTTGTTCGCGATACGGGGGATTATTTGGTTTTGACAGACCAGAGACATTTTTCTAATAATACAACCGTCGCGCGCGACGACACGGGACCGTTCGTCGTATAAATAAATACGTCGTTTTTCGCGGCCTCTATACGTATAGCGTTTATAGCGCGCGGGTTACGCGTATAATATTCGTCTTCGCCCCGGCCGACCATCGTTCGTCCGACCCGCGCGGGCGGACAACTAATAATTTTATAGCGCGACGCGCCCGCTAAATAGACGTCGGCGGTACCCGGAAATCCCGTAGGTTGTAAATCGGGAGGGGAGAAAAAAGTAGCGCGAGGGGGACACACGGCGGAGAAAAAACTTCGGAAAGATCCTGACCGTATATAGTGTGTGTAGTAGGTGGTGCGGGGGTTCCGATCGGGAATTCGTATACACGCGCGCGCGCGCGCGCAAATATACGGACGCAAAACAAAGGGTTATGTATTGTTACACACATATTCAATTTGGAAAATGGCTACCCAAGGAATAACCCGTCGCTTTTTCTTTCTCCCTCTCTCTCACACTCCGCCTCCCTAGGGCCGCCGAACGGTCGGTTTTCATTTCCACGCGTACTCTCCTCCTCTTCGGCGGCCGTTCGCGATTTATTTAACGCCCCGTTTTCCTAACGTCGGATGCATTATGGAACAGAAACGTTCCATTTTCTTTCTTTACGAGTGACACGCGACCGTATACCACACTATCGCTATTTCCTCCATAACCGGCGCCTACCTACAACAACACGGGCTCACATTTATTCACCCCTCCCTCCCCCCCCCCACACACACACACACCGTACACTATTCGACCGTTTAATATTCCGACTTACCGTTCTCTACGGTGTTCAACATCGTCGCCCCAATCGGATGGTTTACAACGGCTTTTCTCCTACGGACATCCATCCCAGACGTCCATTGCCGCGGCCACTGTAGTGCGGTGTTCCCGTCTGAAACGACGAAGACATTATTTTCGTTTGCGACGACCGTACAATAATATATGGCGCGAACGTATATAACGAACTGCGGTACGCGTTTCTTCCCCCTTTACACGCGGAACGGGAAACGATTTTCGAGACCGCGTTGTGACGAACAGACACGCGCGGACTACAGCAGACGACGCGACGCAAATATACGTGTTATAGCGGCGGCCGCGAACCGCCGGAATATTATTTTACGCGTCTGTCTGGCCGCGGTTAAATCTCGGCGGCGCACCGAACGTGCCGATAATCACGGAGACGAGTCCCGCCGTCTTCGTGCCGACTTCTAAATAATCAAAGGCACCCGGGGGCCAAAGGAAAAAAAAAAACCCAGACGGGAGGAGAAAAGCGAGAAAAAAGTTTTCCGTTTTCGCGGTAATTCCCTATGCAGAACTCGTCTCGAGGTTAAATTGTCCACCTGTTTCGTCGCGGACGGGGAAAGAAATACCGTAACACACGCACAAAAAGACCAATATTATCGTCTCTTCTTCCCGGCAGCAATTTTTACCCCATATACGCGTGTGTACGTGTTCTATATGTATACGTGTGTGTGTGTGTGAGTGTATGAACGCGCGCGCGCAATATAATGAACGCATTTTATTTCAACAAAAAGGCACGTCTCGATGGTACACTCAATCAACTCCAATTCACCACCACCGACGGGCGTCGGGCGTTTCCTCGGCCTTTCCCACCGCGCCGCCGCTGATTGCGAACCGAACACTCGTTTGCTTCATTTGCCTTTACACAAAACCTAACCGCATTATAATCACGTATGCGCGTGCTCTTCACTACTACCGACGACCGTTACCCTACGTATTGTGCGCGTCTATATATGTATATGAACGCCGTCCGCGAAGTCGCGAAAAAATAAAAATTTCGCGCGCGCGCTCTTTTCCCCGTCCGACACAAAACGTTTCCGTCTGCCAGCGTATCCGGCACGCCATATAATGTACACGCGCGTAAATACGGTATTCGAAAACGCAGAAGAGATCTCGATCGGCCGTGAAATATACGTATCGCTCGTACGCGGACGGGATTCGCGTAAACTCCGAGGGATCAACGTATGTTCCCGCTGTACGAGTATATCCCGTCCGTCTCGGTTTTCACCACGGCCCTACCCCCGACCCCGTTCAACGGCCACGGGGAGTAGTCGTTATTATTATTCGCGGTTGTTACGCAGCGAAATGATCGGAAAAACGGACCCCGAAACTCGCTCGGCGAACGTCGCCCGAAGTCGTAACACCATCCCTCCTCCAATCACCGTGTCCAAAGAACGTTTTCCCATACGGACAATCGGATTTCGGTTGGCCGACTACGTTTTTCCGTAATTCGGCTAATATTACGCGGGCGTTTATATTATTATTATTATTATTATTATATAATCCCCCAACGCCGCCGGCCCTTCACGACGCACGCCGGTTCGATTTTTATAAGAACAATTAACGAGAGAAGAAAAACCTTTTCACGGTCTGTTTGATTTGCGCGCACGGTTCCCTCCCCTCTATGCTGCTGTCCGTACGCACACACACTATACGTACCCTCCATACCCCCTCCCCCAAATACAGCACGTCGTCGCGTGTATTGTTGTCGTATCCGTATCTGGTGTTCGAAACGCGCGTTCGGATATATTTACGACGACAACAATAATAACAGTAATAATCTAGATGGGTGACCGCCGTCGCCGTTTGGACCGGGTGAGTATGTATACACACATATATATATATATATGTGCGTGTGCAATAACGGACGGGGCGGACGATAGCGCTGCAGCTGATGGTTTATCCACGGTCTCCTGAACCCAATCAACAGTCCCTTTTCGGCGGAAACGAAGGGCAATCGTTTCATTACGGTTCATTGTCGGCGGCCGATAGGCAATCGTCACAATTAGGTCGTCCTTTGAGAAACGTGTTTTTACCCGCTCCGTCTCAATCAGTACGGAATTTATACAAACGTCCGACCGCCGCCGACCCGTCTACTCGCGAATCCGACGCCCGTTTTCCATTTCCGCCGTTTCTCCGCTCCACGTTTTTCAAACGCGCGCTTCCCCCTCGTCGTTATATACGACGTACGAATTTTCGAAGGAAATATCGACGGAACGGACCACCATCACACGCGTCCCCGCCGCTCGCGGACGTTATTCGCCGCTTCTTTTCGAACTTTTCCGTCGACGTTCGTATCGTCGCGCGATAAACGACCATCTCCCCCCCCCCCACC
>JAIPRN010004731.1:0-13524 GCA_025469175.1 Geopemphigus sp. TES_GeoC_2020
CCACTCTGTCCTGCCCATCATGGGAGACCCTACCAGTGACATAGTCACAGTTGGTATAGCACAGAGTTTCATTGAGCATCCGCTCAAGCCCCCTCACCACGTCAAGGTGAGTTCCTGGAGGGGGGGAATAAGTCCACCTACCCTTAACTGACCTATTCCATCTAGTTTGCCATTTGTCCAGAATTGATTCCCTGAATTCTCCAACCTTCTGCTCTGAGTAGGATTGTGACCTTGAATCTTTTAAAAAGGCATCCCTCCTTATCTCTAAGTCTAGAGGCAATTGTCTTGCTATAACCTGTAGCGCGTCCATTGACGTGGTAGAATATGCCCCCGTTATGGACAACAATGCCCTTCTTTGATTACTCCCCAGAAGACTAATGGTCTTTTTGGTCCGAACTCCATGATACTAAATCTCTAAGACAGAAAAACCGCGCCATATATACTCCTCGAAGTGGCTTGCTTAATACCCCAATCAGCAGATGTATCTGCCCTCAACCTTGAATACAACATATCTGATTTTCCTGCCGTAGCATGTACATGGGCCCAGAAATGTCTACCCTTATCTATCATGACACCTAAATGACGGACCCTATCTACCGAGACGATATTTTCGTTCCCAAATGGAACCGAAAAAGTCGGCGAAAAATTGTCCTTAAACGCTAGAGCTTGCGATTTCCCTGAGAAGAAAGTTAGACCCTTCTCCACTGCCAAGCCTTTTAGAATCCTCAGGAAATCGCTTGCCTTAGATTGAACAGTTCCAAGATCGGTGCCAGCAACAAATATCGCTATATTGTCTGCATACGCAATCACTTTGTTACACTCATCCTTATTTATCTTCAGAGTAGAATGCATCGATAAATTCCAAAGTACACGACCTAATTGTGATCCACGCGTCTGAGGGGTTGAATTGTGCGCACGGACCTCGTGAACCTCAGTGATCATCATCACGTGTGTTACACGTACGGTTCCGGGTGTACCTCCGGTCCCAACGACGGCACCGGAAGCGTCGGTTGCGTAATCGGTTCTTCGCGTCCTCCGGAATGGATGACATTCTGCATGGGCGCCAACCTGTTCAAGGCCACGCTGACGGTGTGCGATTGGGCCATGGAAGCCCCGGACTCCGGCGACGGCACAGAGCATGAGGTCGAGGCCGAGTTACTCGTAAAACGGGCAACCGCGGTGTGCGATATAGCGTTTCCTACAAGGGTCTCGAAGACCTACTGGTGACATAAGTCGGTCTATTGATGGAACACGGATATCAGTGCCGCGCGAGCCGAGTGAATTCGCCGGAGGAAAGTGATCACTAGACTCCGTGGCCTTGCTGGCGGAAACGTCGAGGCACGCGCCATGGCGGAAAGCGACTACCGTACGGCCCAACAGGACCTATGGCGCCGCATTCGCGAAGCATAGGCGAAGTGCTGGACGGAACTGGTCCGGAGTGTTGACGACAATCCCTAGGGTAAGCCTTACAGGATCATTCTCCACAAGTTCACGGGCCCTCCGTAACGTCCATGATGGAAGCGGACATCATTCCAGATATCGCGGCTGTTTTGTTCCCGGTCCGCGCCCCGAAGCCAAAAACTATTCACCGATAATCTTGTCCGAAAAACGTCCCCGGGACGATACATATTGTCAATTGTTTCTTATTTTGTTTCCTATAATTATTTCAGTTATTTATATACTTACATAAATTAGTTTTTTTCCATTTTTTTTTATATATCTGAACCACATCATCATTTATTATGGCAGATTCCAAAGATACTGAAACACACGAGGAAAAACAGAGGGGAAAAGATTGAAAAGATTGTTCTTGGTATATAGATTGATTTTGGTATATGTGATGAGGGGATTATTTTATGGTGCGGAGCAGCAAGAGAATAGAGAAGTCTCCCGAGAAGCCACAATTTTTGATCTGATTACTCTCATGAATCGGTATGCGATAGAACACCACCATGCTTTAAGTCAGATTAAAGAACTAATTACTTTAAGTAACGGTCGTGTATCACAAAACAATATTCGCTTAGTAGAAGTAGATAAAAAGTATAACAACGTTACAACACTCTTCACAAAATGATACATACGCAAATGATACTGCAAAATACCTTTCAAATGAAAACATATATGATAAATTGAAAGAAAATCGACTGACGCAAATGAAGTTGATTCAAATCACGCATACATATGGTTGGTTTATAACGATGAATTCTCGACCGTTGGCGTTTCAAGCCAAACTACCTATATAATTGAAGAAATTAAAAACGCAGTTCCTGTTGACAACTAGGATGTAGTAGAGAAACTGAATATATTACCAATTGATATTATTATGGATCAAAATAAATTGACACAAAGGATAAAATGGATTATGGCCCGCGACGTGCAAATTTCTAAGTCCGGAAAACGAAAGAAACGTCGTTATCTCATATGCCATTGGGACGCTAATATTAGTCAGAGTGCATCGATTGAGTTCCACTCTTGATCGGTGCATTCAAAAAATTCATCTTTTATATGGAGAACCCTACGAGGTATCAGAAATCCAAGTTGAAAATGCGTACGTTGTCGTCGATATTGTGACAAAAGAAGTATACGGAACGGTTCAACGTAACTTTTTGGTGTAAATATATATCACTAACCATAATGTTCGTTAGTGCATATAGAAGAAAGTGCTAAATCCTAAGAACTTCTATGATCATAGTTTATAAATAATTTTCAGTTCAAAATATATATTTGCTATATTGATATATATATATATATGTGTGTGTGTGTGTATTATATTAAAATGTCATGTTAAGTAATAATTCTTTCTAATTACATTTCGATAGTTAAGTCGTATTTTTTTTGGTTTTTATCTAATTCCGCACTTCGGAGGTATGCCCTCCTTACTGAGAAGTGGGGTAACACGTATCAGTACTTCTAGAATATCCTCGAACATAAAATATATCGATAATATCAATAACAACATCGAAATAACTTGTTTTGATACAAGAAATGAAGAAAATATTTAATATTGTGTATAAGCTGTAAATCAAAATGAAGTACTTCATTTAAAACTTTGCGTTGAAGCAGAACAATGGCTGATGAAACGGAACGATTGATTGATCCTATGCGAGAATGCGTTTATTTGTATGATACGAGTCATCCAGATTATAAAGATGCAATTAAAAAAACAGAAAATTGGATAGATATTGCATATAAACTTAATTTAAGAAGATTCTTCTTCGTCGGAAGAACTACTAGACATTTTGTAATATGAAAACAGAAAACGTGAAATAGTAAAAATAAAAAATAACCAGCAGTACACTTTTGTACAGTTTTCAAACTGATTCGCTCAAACTTGTCCGCATTCTGTTTGACTATCAACAGACCGGCGGACTAGTTCACAGCGGACCGGGCGATCTGGCCGCGCGGACAGTCGTTTTCTGTTTGACTGGACCTTTATCACAAGGAGTCACTTTCCAAACAGATAAGCGACAATAAATCAGTCGATCGATGTTCCGACTCTTCCTCGCCACACAATGTTGGTGATAGGCAAAATATTTTTTGGGCATATTTTTTAGTTGCCTATGTCGATCTCCTTATAGTCATAATTTCTCCTCTCGATCCTGTACATGACAGAACGAAGCCAAATCTTGTTTCAGTTGAAAAATTTTTTACGAAACATTTCGACGATGTATCCTTCATATGGTCTGCAGGCTCCAATTAGGTCAAAATTGTCTTTGACTCAATTCGTAACGCCAATACATTTATATCATCATCTCTTTGTAAATCTAATGTGGTTATAACGTCGTTATTTCCAGTTCTCTATAGTACTGTTTCACTATCGTCAGGCTGGAAGAGGAAGAAGAATTTTGGGAAAGATATAAATCTCTCATCAAAGCGTTTTCTTTCAGGCGAATTTCCATCAAAAGGGGAGGCAATATTATCCCAATGAAATTCGTTGAGATTAAATTGCTTGTGCGAGGTATTAAAATCTTTCGTTTCGTTTCGCTTAGCCGGTTTTTCAAAGATTTTGTTACACATTTTTGCTTCCACAGTAAATGGTATTTTCATTCAAAATTGTCTTCTGTACTTATTACCGCAGCGTGAAAACTATAACTTCTTGCATTTTCTTGGTCGATATTTTCCGGCATCACTGGTCCCGAAACTATCCAACCTAACGGCGTTTCTTGAAATATTGAACCATTTACTATTGGTTTAATTTTATCCAAACATTTTCGTTATATCGATAAAAAATGACACGCGTCTAGTAACAAATTAATTTTTCGTAGATGTTCGAATGACGTTTCGGCTAGTTCGATTTCGGCCGATATAATACAATCACTTTCAACCTTTTTGATGGTAATATATTCATAATTTTCGCAACTACTTGACATGGAACTGTTAACGCGAAATTGTTAAAACGTGAGTTAATTGTTATTGTGACCGCTAACCTTACCACTTGTTCCGTACCGCCAATCACTAATACCATGTGATATACGAGTCGCCTTTTTAATTTTAAGATTTGCACCATGCTTTCGGTTATGAAATTACACTCAGATGCAGAATCGAATAACACCACGTGAACGATTGTCGACACCCCATATTCTTTACGTATGTATGAGAGGGCCACGTAATATGAAATGCAGAACTCAATGTACAAGTGAAATAACTGAAGAGCAAAGAAAATATAATCCTGACGATTGTTGAAAATGGGCCGATTTAACAAAACAACGTAATTTCATAAGTAAAAATGTTGCAGAAATTAATCAAACACCATCGATACCTAATAGCTGCTATTATAAGGTCACTAAACTACAGTTTTCTTTTCAATAAAAATTTCGTACGTATTAAATACGTAGCCTTACACTGAACTATTTCCGACAATTGAATGACATTATTTTAAAAAGCAGACAACAAGAGCTTACACCTCTGGCAATTTAAATGTGGCAAAAATGAGTAGAATATATGTTGAATATTGTAAAGAACAAAGTATGTAAAAATGGGCTTATCTCGCTATGTATCGACATTTTTGTAATTATAATTATAATATGGTTTTTTTGTATCAAAAATTCTTCCAAATCAGACAAAAACACAGAAAATAAAATTGATGAAATAGAATTAATTCAATTCAAATCACCTTTTTTAAAAACAACGTCGTTCGTGTGGAAAGATGACGATAAACAAAGTGTAATCGATGGTTTTCAGAACACCGTTTGTTTTGTTTTACAAGCAATTTTGATTACACTTGATGGAGAAATTTCAAGTTTTTACTACAAAGGACGATTAGCAACATATTCATACTTCAAATTCTTTGAGAACCACATAAGTATACACCATTTGTTACATATCTTGGCTTATCTTTCCTAGTTGAGCATAGACATGACAACGCAGGTATTAAATTCATTACCGAGTTATTAAATAATAAAATTGATTCTTCTGACCTTTTTTCTTTACTCTGTTTCTAGGTACCACCCCGTTTCACTCGATCTACGGCACCTTTCTATGTTCTCAATACTACCACCAATTATATGGCCAATGAGCCTTTAAGAAGACTAATGTCGAGCGCCAATGCCGATCCTTCATTTAGTATTTAGTTCGATTATTCATGTATGTTTGTGATTAATATTAAAGAAAGTATAGGTTAAGTTATGAATTGTTATATCGTGAATTGTCTATTGTTTTTGTGTTTTTCACGTAAAAAAGAGCATTGCCCGTCAAATTAGTAAATAAATAAATAGCTTTACTATTTATAATATGAAGAACGGAAAAGGAACGTATTACGTTTAAACGAAACAATAGCCAATCGGGTGTGCAAATGAAATAAGTACGTGCTTATTGGATTTTATTCGCAATGAACTAATGGCTCTAAAAATAATTTGACAGATATAATATTTTACTCTGATAATTGTTCAGGACAAAATAAAAATAAATTTATTACAAGTTCATATGTATACGCATCATAAGTATTTAATACAAATACAATTCGTCACAAGTTTCTAATCAAGAGCCACACACAAAATAAAAGACATTCTATGCACTCAGTAATAGAAGGTCAATAAAAATTGTTACTCCAAAGTGGTCCGACCTATGTACAATCTCAATGAGTTTAAGTTATTAAGTCAGCAAAACAAAAAGGAAAACCATATTCTGAAAAGGAAATGTCAACCAGAGATTTTTTAAATTTTAAAGAATTGAGCAAAGAAATTGGGACAAATTATAACATGGACATAAATGGCAAAAAAATTCTGTGGAACGACATTGAAGAAATCCACGTTGACAAAGAAAATCCATTCATATTCAAATTAAGAACTGCATTCAACAATACAAATTATCAAAGAGTGAAGGTGATTATAATTTAAATAGAAAATATTATAAATTCTATTGAAATTAATTTTTTTTAATTTCATTGTTTATTAGGTGAGGCGAGAAACACGTAATAGAAATTTCAACACTCCACAACTTAGAAAAACTTACACAAGTATCCACCCCAAATAAGTGTTGCAAAAAAATCGGATTTGCGAGAATTATGTAAGCAAAACCTAATACCAGAATTATACCGCAACTATTACAACAACATTTAGATATTCAATTGTTTTTAATTTTTGTTGTGTTATATTATGACGGACAATTTATTTATACTGCACTGTAACTTCATAATCATAATATTTTTCTCTTACAAATAGATCCAACTCAAAATTTATAAAAAACAAATACAAAGTTAAACAGAATTAATTAATTTTGATTTTAGACCCGGTATCTATTTAAAATTAGTAGGATACATATTTTATTGAGTATGTAAATCTGAATCTAATAGTGTTAATATTAAGTAAGTAGGATAAAAACTTTTATTTCTATTTTTAACCTTTATGACTTCAACCTCTACTGTAAACTTGTTATATTTCAGTTGTGTCGTTCTCCTTTCAGGTGTACGATATATTCATAATTTTCGCAACTACTAGACATGGAATTGTTAACGCGAAAATATTAAAACGTAAGTTAATTGTTAGTGTGACCGCTGTTACCTTACCGCTTGTTCCGTACCGCCAATTTCTAATATCGTGTGATATACGAGTCGCCTTTTTATATTTTAATATTTGCACCATACTTTTGGTTACGAAATTACACTGAGATGCGAAATCGAATAACATCACCTGACCGACCATTGACACACTGTATTCATTACGCATATTTACTTTTGTAGTTGACAATAGCACTTGATCATACGATTGCGCGGTGACGTACAACGTACTGATAATAACCGTTTCCTCTGGTACTTGCTTTTGTTTCGTCGAATCAGCGTTATCCTTTTCCTCTTCGGGTTTTCGTATTTTCGTGCGAATATTTAAGCGCAATAACATATTGCGCGGTTTAAAATACCGGAAACAATTTTTTCCGTTGCATTTTTTCGCTGCTTGTGTTCTTAGACTTTACACAATTTTAGATCGGCTACCTTTTTTTATTCTTTCTGATACTGCAAGTGCCATTAAAATTGGACACCTATATACCGTGTGCGGAAATTGACAAATAAAGCACCCTATATTCGAATTGGCTACTATGAATGACGAACATTCGTGCGTTTTTTTTATTATTCTGGTTATTAAATACAAATATATTCCGACTACTTACAATTTTGCGCGTTTCAATTGCCTCTAATACCTGAAATCTCGTTTCTAAACAAATGGATAATATCGATAACCGGTGCTACATTATCTTTCAGCGCATTTGTTTCCCACTCTCACAAGCATTTTTATCTAATTCTGTTACTATTAAATGTATTAATAAAGGACCCCAATCGTATGGCTGATATCTTAGAGTTTCTAGTGCACGTAAACGACCTGTTAACGCTTCTATAAACTGTCTTAATTTATTCGAATATTCGCCTGTCGTTACTGCGAAATCGAAAATTTATTTCATACGAGCCTGAACTAGTACTTTTTTATTAATATATCTACATACTAATGCGGTTCATACTATACTATAATTGTTGGACGTAGTCTCCAAGCATCTAATGCAATTTAGGGCGTCTTCCGAAAGTGCCGAACGTAAATAAAAATATTTTTCAACTTGAGATAATTTTTTTTATTATGGATTAGAGCCGTAAATATGTACTGAAATGCGGCCCATTCGCGATACTCTCCGGTAAATGTGGGGGTAATCTTAATGCGGTCAATTTTATGGATGGTACCGTTCGATTTAACACCGATGTCCGTATAATTTCTGTTATTGAGTGTATCTCTTGTTATGAACACTATTATGTGGAAATGATTATAATTGCCTATAATATAGTTGTATATGATTGTAAACGTTTTTATGACGTTTTTATTTAAATGATTGTAGTTGTTTCTATATAATAATTGTAAACGTTCTTACAACGAAACGATTATAGTTATATTTTATTATATAGAAATTATTAGACACTATCGAGCATTATGAACAAACAATACGAAGTATCAAGAAATCCTTGGTAATTTTCGATAGTGCCTTGTTTCAGAAAATCTAGTTAGTGTGATATTTGCAGAGCATCGAGTGAGTGGTGTTTGTCAGAGCATTGGTCAGACCTTCCGTAATATTTAGTATTAGACATAATTAATTCTGTTTCGCGGTGAATGTTTAATAAATATAGTGTATCTTAATTCAACTATTTGTTGTTTATTTTCTTTACATAATTTTTGTTGTGGAGACGTCCATAACACACTAATCTCTCCCTCGCTCTATAACGAGGAATTTTTCTCCAAATAGACCTCGCTCCCTTTTTAACCGACTCGTGCGTAGATAAACTTTTTCGCTGTAACAATTGCTCCAAAAAGTAACCTTTCAAATTCTTCTCCATACATATTTTACTCATTGATATCTACGTTTTCTATCAATTCTATTGCCGCTTGAATTTCTTCATATTCGTTCCATATTTCTCGTATTTTGTCTTTTCTATTTCAGGAATATCAATATTTTCGGTTTTTAGCATTTTCCAAAACTTCGTTAATGACGCTTTTATTTGTTCTTGTCGCCCGATTAGATTTGGCAGTTCGCTCATTGTGCTTGTTATCGCGATAAACGTGAAAATTACGAAACATACAATTCCCTTTCTAAAAGCACTAAGACATTAATTATTGACTTTTCGGTATTTCCGACGATACGAGGGACTATTTTTAGCTTTTTACTTTATTGAAATCGTATGGGATGTATCACTCGGGCTGTGTATACATGGAATATTATAAAATCTAGGAAATCGGAAAACTTTTACCTTAATATGCTCGATTTGCTTTCGTCTGCAACCGTTTTCGTGCGTATTTACATTAACGTGGCCGATGTTGCCCATTTTGACTATAATAATTTTGTCTTTTATTAGCGATACACGTAAACGACGTGCGTTGAGTAACGGCGGACCTATAACTCACTGACTATTCGTCGCCGAACGACCGTATTTTACACCGTCATGTGTTTCTTTCGCTGATTCTGGATAATCTAGTGAATTATAAGGTAGGATTAATTGAACGCATTGTTTAAGTTAAAATTTTTCTTTTTCTTTTACAGATAGGTGCTCTCTTTCGACAATTTGCCTCGCCACTAATTTCATTTTGTGTTGTTGACGAAATCGTCGGACGTCCTTATCGCATTCGGGGTCGTAAATCCCGAAACGCGATAGCGAACGCCGGACGACCGTACTGGTGATTTATCATTTTTAATGGTAGATCAAAGTTGTGTTGTTGCGGTTTTGTCTGAAACGTTATTATTATTATTATTATTATTACTTCCACGTTATGTTATTTATATTCCATAACAAGGGTAAAAATTCAAAATAAAAACCTGGAAATGAACTATTCCAAATAAAGGGTGTTCGGATTCGTATGTTAGAGAATTATTTATTAATAAATAAACTTGTTGAAAAGTATCGTTAAAATAAAATTAATAAAATAATATTAAATGCACTCGTCCCTTACCGAATATACTGAATAAACCGAATTCTCGAGAAGTTATATACTCGAATCATTGAAAGGCCTAGGGCGTCATTTTCACGTTTTATTAGGGTATTCGCAGGGTGAGATCATCGTGATGGATGAATTAACTAAGGCCGTGTTGCTATGGTGGTCGTAATACGTGCGTTATATTGCTTTAATAACTATATATTTATTTCGTACAATTGTAATTTAACCTCACAAACATAATAAACTTCGTGTAATTTAAAAAAAAAAAATAGAGGCCACTTCATGAAATCTAGGTCCAGGTAGAATAAAATCCGCCTAACCACTTTAATGAGTTTATTAGGTTTATCGAGTTGAATAAATCATCTACGGGTTAGTATAGAAGAATTGTTTGGTATATAGGTATAGTCTTTTCTAATAATAATTTATTACGGACTAGACTACCTCGATTAAAAATACTGACTCAGTCACGGCAAATTTATATTACCCAAAAAAAAAAACCTATTTTGCCAGCTTGTTAAATTCCCGGTTTTTATACATATTATTAACATATATTATTAACACATAGTTTTATGTCCTATATGAGTCATTCATTTACATAAATTGTAAATTTATTTCAGTGGATTACAATCTCGTAGAATTAAATTTATAATTTATTCAAATTCATAACGTATATGGAACGTAATTTTATGCATTTTACATCCAATCGATAAAGACATTACATGTACGTCATTTACTGCGATTTTTATTTATTAATATACTGTTGAAGTATATAAAAACATAATAATTTTATAATAAATATTATATTATCACATAATATAATACATATATATTATGTTATATTATTATATATTATATTATAATAATTAAATAATAATAATAATATTATATAAAATAATAAATAAATAAATATATAAAATAATAATAATATTAAATTATTATATTATATATTATATTATTATATTATACTATATATACATATATATATTTATGGTTACATCGGTCACCCAAGCAACGAATCGACAGAACGAACGAACGGAAATTACCGTGTTAAAACATCGTAAAAATATACGATTAAATCATTTAATTTTATTAAGGTTTACGCGTGTTCACGCATATATAAGTTATTTCCAAATAAATAAAATTTACACAAGCAAACATGGTTTGTTTACAGAATTCCGACATTTTGTTGAAAAATATGGCGAAAAATTAAAGCTCTGGTAATCGTTCGAAACACTTTCAATGATCCTATAGTATTTCGAATAGTCAGAGTTGTTTTTATTCGCCAACACAATAACTAAATTAAATAGGCGCATTATCGTGCCGCTTTTTTAATGAACAAAAACCACTTATGGCGTTTCGATGACTACTGTGTATGCGAATCGTGATCAATTTTGTTTTGTAACAAACTCCATAAACCGTTGGCGTAATTCACGTTGGGTTTTAAATTAACTTCAAAGTTTCTTAATAATAAAACTTGACAGTTATCACGTATTCACATCAAGCGCGAAAGCACCGATAATAATGTATACTGTGAGTAGTTATTTTTTTTTTATATTCGTTGTTTTTATAATATTACACGGTCTTAGGCGACAAAAAAGTGGATCGAGTAAATCGAATATCATTGATATAATATATATATATCCTCAATGGCCTAATTGTTAAATATATAGTTTTGTTTCAGCAAAATTCGGTGGTAAAATCGACCAAGTAATGATCAAAATGACTGGGCAAAAGTCCCAAGTTCCAACGTTTCCTATCCCAGGGTAATACGGACATTTTAAAGTTTTTCTTTGTAATTTGCATGCGTATTTTTCGGCGATCTTTTAACTGGACAATTTTGCTTAACCACCCGATGTTCATGAATAAATTGTCGAAATTAAAACGTTTAAGAGCGCCAGCATAATTTCAAAATACGTAAGCACAAGTACGAATTGGGAACAAGACAATTAACAGAATATTTTAATCAAATATCGCGAATATTACTCCATAAATGTTTAAATTACCTGGGATTTATGATCTTTATAAGTATTGTGTGGTTGTAGCCAAGACAGAGAAATAACATGCAAAATGATAACTTACGAGTTGATAGTCTGTATGGAGGGGATATTATAGGATTATTATAAAATTCGAAAGTATTTTATATGTTCCATTAGTATCTATGTATTCTTTAGTACACACGTGCCCATACGAACAGCGCTGTTGCCGTCGTTTTATTTTTTTTTTTCATAATTACCGTATCATCGTATTAATTGTAATAAGCGTGTGTGTTTCTCAAAATTTTGTAAAATAGAAATTTACTAATATAAAATTTAATAACTTTACTATTCGTAAACGTGTTCCGATTGGCACCATCCTCAATGATTATAATAGCCGCTATTATTTTTCTTATAGTATTATGGTGGTGGTGGTGTAAACGGCACAACGAAGACTTTCATAAATTGGCAAAACAACTAAAGGGACCTTCCAAATATAAATTTGCACTCAGTTTACTTGGTACATATGAACGTAAGGCAAATAATATATATTTATACCAAAATCAATCATTATTTGCATAATTCTCGGTGTTTCAGAAATTATGACGAATATAACTGAATTTATGGAGAATTACGGCCCAGAACCGTACAAAATCGATTTGGGTTTTTATTTCGGCGTTGTAATTACTAAACCAGAAGATATACAAGTTATTATTTTATTAATTCGAAATAATGTTATAAATAATATATCTTATTATTTCTCCGTCTTCGTTTTACCCAGCTAATTTGTGGGGTCAGCCACCCAATTTTCTACACGTTTATAAGACTCGATTTCCATCCACTTAGTCATATATACCAACTACCCTTGTATTATTTTCAATTCTATCTATTCGCCTTTTTTCGGTTTTCCTCTCCCTTTATTCCCTTTATATTTATTGTTATTACAATTCTTACAGACTTTGATTTAACTTTTCCCTTAACATGTCTTCCTCAACATATTTTCCTTCATTTCATCCACAATTTATGTCCCCCTTACATTACCCTTTATGTATTCATTTTTTATTTTATCATCCCTAGTTAATCCATACATTAATTTTAGTATTCTTTTTTCTACTATACTCATCTTCTGAAATAAAAACATCCTATGCTTTTATTTTTCAACAATTTTCATACCCTACCGTGCTTATATTTCATTATAACAATCGTTAAAATTATATTATTAAAATATATTTTTAAAATGTATACAACATTGAAAAGTATTTAAATTTTGATATTTATAATTATATATTTGAATAATGTTTATCCAATTCATCAATACATTGTTAAAATATAACTTAAATGGTTTTAGATTGTGCTGAACAGTACAAAGGCTCTGCAAAAGGACGTAATTTATGATTTTCTTAAAGATATTGTTGGAGAAAGTCTTTTTACAGTTTCGGGTAAGTAAAACAATAAATTGTATTGTTGCGACGAAATAATTTTTTCTCCGTATATATATTACTCATACTCGAAATGATATTACCTTTATCGTATATATAATTCGTACCTATAGAATTTCATTCGCTTTTAATGGGGATTTAAAACCGACCAGAGTTTAAATTAGGCATTGTATTATTTATTGAAATATTACCCAATGTGACGGATATTGCTAT
>JAIPRN010004732.1:0-13524 GCA_025469175.1 Geopemphigus sp. TES_GeoC_2020
ATTTAATGAAATACATATATATGTATGTATTATTTACCTCGTTAACTAAATTAATTTAAAATGTATACCAAGTTAGTATATTATTTATATGCTATAGTTAATACAACTCAAAATATATTCTAATAAATATACTTATTAGTTTTTTACATACAAAACAATTAAACAATTTTCGTTCTTTATATCATTATTGTTTTGTCAGAAATTTATTTGTAACACAATATCTTAATTATAACGTCATTATCTTAATTAAATTAGAATGTAATATATTTCTTTTATATTTAAATTATAATTAAATGGTTAATACCTGTTTTACGTATTAAGTGTTATGTTCGTTATTAAACTCCACTTAAAAATTTAGAATAAATTGAATTTATCAAACGTGACCATGAATGCTTGTTGGCCAGTAATTATTTTAATAATATTTGCATAGCTCAAAATGGTAGAATAATAATAATGTCATACTATATTTAAATTATATAAAAAAAATTAAAAATTATGTTAGTAATAATAATTTTTATAAAAATGTTTCTTTAAGCAATATTTAATATAAGTAACACCTACAATCTCTATTTTTATAGTTTTCATTATTGTTTCAAATATATGCAAACTTCATCAATTTTAATTCGAAAACATTTTTATTTTTTATAATTTCGAATATCAATAATCAATGTTTTCATTAATACACGTTATGAGTGCATATTAAATAGTTAATAAATATTGAGGTTTTATTAGAAACAATCTTAGCCGTTAATTATTGGTTTTTATAATAATACTACCAATTATTATAGCGTAAAACCAAAAAACAATGGAATTCTAATATTTTTTATTTAAATTGTAGTTCGTACTTTGATATTTTTGTAGTTGTTCCAATTAGTATTTATTTTGTTTGTTGATGATTTAAGGTAATATTTATAAAAATAGAAGTATACGATAATCTATTTTTACATTTAGTAAAAACTTGGAGTACATTGTACTCTTTTTAGAGAACACTACTTGTATTTGATGTCTTGCGTTTAATTAACGGACAACATAACAAAATTATGCTACGTAGTTTTTAAATTATGGTGTTTGGGTTGAATTTCAAGTTCAAACCCAATTTTAATATCTGTCTGTTATTTAAATAGATGTATTTAACTTTCAAATTATAATTTTGAAAAAAATCGTCGAGATAACAGAGATGTTTAAAAATGGCTATAAATATTTTAATTGTTAATCCGATCCAACCATCACAATTTAAAAACTGTGTGCAGCGTAGTTTTGCTGTGTTATCAGTTAAATAGACGGAGACAATAAATGTTGGTGTAGAGTGTCGTATTAAGTTGTTTTCTTAGTATTTATATAAACTATAAAAAATGTGGTTTTCAACTTATTTTATTTAATTGATGTACATCCGTATATATTTATTATATACCATATTATAGTTTATTCTTAGATAACATGAACAATAATTTGTAATTTTTCGATATGTGTACTATAATAATACTATTATACATTTAATAACGTTTTTTAAATTTAATTGAATTCCATACTGTTATGATACAATTGATTTATATGTGATGATGTGTTGGTTTATCGCCTGTTTATATACATACTCTAATTTTAGAAAACTTTTTCAGACTTATATTTCGTATTTATAAATATGGTAAAAATGGACGGACAATATTTTAGTGTCATTATCACTGAAAAAATATAGCTTCACTAGTTTTGAAAGTTATTACATATTGATATAGTTACAAAACAGTGATAAGTTTAATCATACATTGAAATAAATATCAGTATAATATATAGACAAAGTTAAATAATATTTTTAATATATTTTAAATAATACTGAGTAATAACCATTATCCATTAACTACAATGTTGTGTGTATATTACGTAAACTTTTATCTAATACGATAAATTTATTATTTATTATACAATTTTTCTCTCTGTCAATAAATCATATTTATATATATTTCTCGGTTTTTAAAAAATATATCCGTTTGATAAATTAGAATCAATTAATGATGATGTTTTACTTTTTATAGAAATAATCCAATAAAATTACTAAAATGGCTTTTGTTAAAAGTTCTTGGGCTATATTATATTGGTTTGTTTTTTTTCAACTTTTCACGTTTATTTTCCCTATACATATGTGAGGTAATAACAAGGTCGATAATTTATCTCTCTAAAAGTACCGTGTGTTTATAGTATATTAAAAGTATAAATTATATCATTTATGTCAAATTACTTATCTATAGATCGGGATATATGAAACTTCTCGAACACTTCTACTTGAAAAGGAATCATATATATATATATATGATTGTAAAACCAATAAAATAATTTTTCGAAACCATCATTATAAATTAATATTATTTATTTTAGTAAAACATATTTCTTTTTCATTTATATAGTTAACTGTTTTAATTTTTAATCGAACGTATTAATATTGAATTTAATTATATTAAATTAATTTTATATTTTGTTTAAAAATTCGTTTAATATTTTTTTCATAACAATAAATTGTAAACACAATGAGAACAATATTTCTATAAGCAATTTTTACCAATATAAAAATATTTTTCTTGAATTTATATCAATGCCATTAAAGATATATTTCATGTAAAAATTGAACTGTGTGATGGATTTACAGCTTGTACTTGTATATTTAAAATAATTTAGTATGGTGTATTATTGTTACAAAATAAATATAATAATCCTAATTGTAATTCGGAGTCAGTATTAATTTTTTACTTACTTAGAAATAGACAAATAATTAAATACATTTTATAATGTTTAAATTTGCTGCTACTAGTATCATAACAATGGCATTTATAATTGTTTAATATATTTTGCGTTATAAATTTAAATTATTTTTCCCCAGCCAACGAATTTAAAATACTTAGTTTACAGTATAGATTGTCTGTGAAAGAATTTTGGCACGTTATATTTCCTACTAATGCATTACGTCTGACATACAAATATTTGATTTTTGTGTGCTGTTTAATATATATTTCTAACATATGAGATTTGTAAATCTTATATTCTTTTAGTGTGTACCCATATATTCATTAGTATATACATGCGCACACACAAATATAATGTATTTATTTATATAATTTATTAAATTATAAAACTATAGATTAATGAGGAATTCACTAACAAAATATTAATCAAAAAGGAAAATTTGTAATATAAATATAAGCTATCTTTGAACACAAAGTAAATAATATTATTTACTCGCATGTTTACACATTCGAGTTGGCATGACCACTCCTTTGTTTCGTCATTCTGTGGAAAATTAAAAAACATTTTTATTTGTCTTTCATCTGTAATTCTATAATTAGACTACTCCGTCATATTATCAAATCTATATAAATTAATAAAATACAATTGCCGAAACATGAAACTTATATTGTAAACTTAGCGGATCCATACAAAAGTATAAGTAAAAAGTGAATTATATATTTAATAATGACAATAGAAGTGAAGCGAATGTGCATTCGGTCTTCAATTTTTCGAGGCATTAATTAATCAGTTAATCAATCTCGATGTCCACGCCGCCTTTAATACGATAGGACGAGAGAGTGATAATCGCGACGCTGGAGCTTGATTGTTCCGGCGTACTTCTGACGGATTCTTGAATCGTATTTGGGGGAGCGGTTGCTGCACTAATTTAGCTCCACGACGGCTTTGGAGAGATGGTAATAATGAAGGTCACCCGCGAAGTCCTCTAAAGTTCCATATTCGAACCTTCCCTATGGAAATCCGCGTACAATAATGGCTAATTATAATAGTTGAGCCATGACACTAGTGTTCTAATAAAAAAAACAACAGTTTTATGCTAAATTAGCTCTATAATTTAAATTAGTGAGATTGACATATAAAATGTTTACAGTTTCGATTTATAAATTGTTTAATATCCATTATTTATTTTATAAATACTAACATCAGACTCTTGCTACCATTATCTTCATGATCACAAACACAAAAATTGAGGAATTTTAGCATTCTTAATGTAATTTTATTGAATATTGTTTTATTTTATTTAGGTTTCTTTTGCTTGGTCCGAAGTACTGCCTTCAGGCTTTCCGGGCCAGTGAGGGTATTGCCGATGTCGTAAAAAAAAAAGGTTTCTTTTGCTTATTTGCTACAATAGAATCCAATATCACATTAATTAATACAATTTACAATATTTAGATAATTTTTAATAAGCTGCTCGCGCAACTGTAAATTGTAATTACAACGTCGTGGTATTTTTATTGAATGTATAATACGTGGCAATACGTGTATAATGTTTATAGGTTTAATTCTTTATAGTTTATAAGTTGGATTCTAAAAAATCGATAACGAACTTTTGTAGTTTAATATATATATATATATAGTTGTTTTAACTAGGTCGCAATGTCGTATATAATTTAAAAATACTATTTAGAGTTCTGAATTCTTCTGTAATACTTTTTCGAAATACCATATGAGGTACGATGGACCAAAGATTGACTATAGTCTGTCATATTTAAATAATATTCCAAAGGTTTTTAATTAGCAATTATTTGGCCAGGATTTCTCTTCAGAAAATACTTTTTTATATTTTATAATTGTATGAACACCTAACAAATGTTTTTATTAATTAACGTCAACTATACTCCGTGCATTGATAAAGCGCAAGTCGGCGTACCTCCCACCGTCGGATGACCGGCTCACATGGTCGCGTCATCGTGACTCGTAAACAGTAGCCGATACTGAAAGAAAACGATAGCGCGCGGTGGTTTACGACAGTCCACTTGGTGAAAGAAATTAGACCACGAAACCGCGGAGCGATTTGATACGAATGCGCGGTTGACTTGCGCGGAGTATATCCAAACATAAATAGAAATTGTGCAGTGTGGGTAGAAGCGTGCAACGAAGAGAATTTTACGTATTTGAAGTGTCTATTGAACGACATGACATGCCTAGTTTACACGATGCGTAGTACTTGTCACTCGCACTAATGCCACACGTGTAAACAGGTATGAGTAGTGCTTAGTATTAGTAAAACCGCGAGTGCCAGTGAATAGAACGCCGTTCTATTTACTAATAACAAATAGCTACCCCTTCCACGATTCTACTCTACTCGCGGTTGCATTCGCAACGTATGATCACATGTTGATTGTATTAGTGCTTATGCTGGGTTTGCACGTGCGTGTTTGTTGTGGCGTTAGTCGCAACTGGCCCGTCACCAAAAATAAACACGCACGTGCATACATGTATTGGCGTGCAAGTGAAATGATTGCACGCGTAGAAAAATGAAGTCAGATAATTCCAACTTTTGGTCTCGCCAGTGACTATTTTAATTTCAGTTTTATAATAATATTTACCTTGTTTGCTTTGTCGTACTTATTCCAAATTTTTAAAAAAATGGAACGGAGAATTAATTATAAAATTCTTCGATCTCTACGAAAAACTATGTTACTAAAAATATCTATGTATTTTCAAAAACCTATAAAGATAGGATTGCCCGAGAAGATGCGTATAGAGAAATTGGAAATGCAATGAACATAGAGAGATTTGAATGAAGGCAAAAATAAGATCTTTGAGGAATGCTTATACTCTAGAATTGGCTAAAATTTAAAAAAGCAAGAAATCTGGAGCAGGAGTAGATGATATATATATATATATATATATAAGCCAAATGTAAAATGGTTTCCTATTGCTCGTCGAATTTTGCACCAAATAGTACAAACGAGATATTCACAATCAACTGAAATAAACGTAAGTATAGTAAGACATAAAAGCTGTATATTTAAAATCTATAATTTGATACAGATTATTTTTATTTTATAAAATGTAAAATTTAAAGATTTTATTCGTTATAATTGTACCTCGTTTGATTATTAAAAATAAATTGATAAAATGATTAAAATTATGATAAATTATTAATCTAAAATCGACGTTTAATTTAAGAATACTTAAGATTATAAAAATCAATTTAATATTATTTCTTGTGATTAAACATATACTTTTTAGTCGACATTTTAATTAATTTAAAATATAATTATAAGTATAATTAATTTAAACATTTAAATGATAATCGAAACACGGAACTACAACAGTTGTATAAATTTACAACGAAAGTAATTAAATGACGAGAGTTTGGTGCGAAAATGTATTACTAGCGATATATGTTTATTAGTGTATATGATGGTGCCATAACAAATATACACATGTAAACCCAGCGTTAGTTGAAGTGATAAGAGAATATTTGTTTTATCACGTGTCGTCCTGTAGTTTATTTTTGTTAGTTTATTAAATTTTTAATATAGAATTTAAAATGTCAAAAAAGTGGAATGCAGAAACAACTATTAAATTTATTCAGAAGTCTAAGCAATGTGAATGTCTCTGGAATCCTAAACATGTATTATACATATCACTTATTTACTATTTACTAATACTATGCACAAATCAGTTGTGCTTGTGACCACTAGATGATTAATGCCTGTGACAAGTAGAAGTGAGAGTGGTAAGTACTACGCATCGTGGAAACAAGGCATAAACCTGGTAATTTGGATTAGTTGTGATGATGTGTGTGTGTGTGTGTGTGTGTGTGTGTGTATGTATATATGTGCATTATGTATGCTTCTACCCTTAAGGATGATCGTTTTTGTAAGACTTTATGTAATTTAAACTTTTCAATAAACGATGGCGACTCACTGGTCCAAAGTACTGCCTTCAGGCTTTCCGGACCAGTGAGTGCATTGCCGGTAATATAATAAAAAAAATGTATGCTTAAGGTAAACCGTAATTCAAGTACATTGTCAGTGTGCATGGAAATGAAGTAGTTGGTCGAGAAACGTTACTATTACTATAGCTCAGTATCTATGCTAAAATTATGGTATCGATCAACGTGTCATTAAATCAGTAAACAGCATGAGAATACATATAATGCCTACAATGAATCCAGATGATATGAAATATCCAACAAAGGTGATTATTATTTATATTTTACAGTTTTAGATTGAATTACTAATTTTTTTTGTTTTACAGGAATTGAAAATATAAACGATTTGATTGGCTGAGTTAATGCATATAGCATTGATTTGAATCACAATTTTCTGGATAATCGACATCTCTTTCATATAAATAATACACTTTAAAAAAAGTATAACTAATTTATGTTTTTACAGCTTAACAAATGTCTATAAATCCTTAGAAAATTTTATATTATTTGATAATCTCTATTTGAATTCACATTTTTATTAAAATCTATGAATCTGTGGATTATATTTTATAGTTACCTAAACAAGTACCTGAAACTAAATTGGATGTAAAATGGATAAAAAGTATTCAATTTGTGCTGAGTGCTAATCTACATGGTGGAGCTCTTGTGGCCAATTAACTTTTTGACAGTAGATAAGCGATAATATAAATTCTCAAGCATCATATACTGCTGATAATGAAGTGTTTATGCTATTAGCTAAAACTTTATGGTTAGTAACTAAAATATTCAAACAAAATAAAGTATTGGAATAATATATAATAATATAATTATTAATTATAATATTTTTCTCTTTATTAGTTATAATACGTCAGTTTTTGAAAATATTTTGGAAAATAATAAATATTTAGAAGCTACAATGATCAACTTTACACTTCATTTATTAACACAATGATCAGCTAATTTAATGTATATATTTTTTTCTTCGTAAATAATTTATATTTAACAACCATTTCGTTTAAATTTTCATTTTTTTAAAATAATTAACCATATTTAAATATTTATTACATACATGTTCTTAACTTGTTACATGTAACGAAATGATAATGAGTGAAGGCAATACAATATTTGTACTACAATATTTAAATATATTAATAATTCTGCAATTTTTTACGTTAGCTTACCTAACATATAAAACTACAGAATTCTTAATGTAAGTGTATATTGTATAAATATTACATAAAATATTAAAAACTATCGTTTTTAGTAGTAAAATTATAAAAAATAAATATATTATATACCTGAAAAAATGGTGCAGGGTCTATGGTTAAGTTCAACATTTTTAAAATTTATATTCAGATTTTAAACTAATTTTTTGTTAATTATCAACATGTTTGTCATAATTTTTTATTGATTATCTATATATCATTATAAAATTTATAATTTTTAGATAACTAATAAGTCTTCATATACTTTGTAGTTACATTTACTTAATATAATTATGTAAGTTTCACAAATAAACTTGTGATTAAAATATTATGATTATGTAATTGTTATTTAAATCAAATAAATTTATAATGTGATTTATATATGCATTATTTTTGTTTACAGTGTTCAAAATACGCTTAACTATCGTAAGATTTAATTAATAAACGTCTAATTGTTGTGGCGAATAATTGTTTTTTTTTGTACTTATTTATTTGCAAATTTATAAACTATAAAATTGTTTGTAATTGCTTAAAATAACTTGGATGAAGTAAAAAATTTTATTGTAAAGGAGTATTTGATGATCAGAGAAAACACGAGTTATGTAAAACATATTTATACTTTTATTACGCAAGTTTTATTTCTTAATTTATTCTTTTTTTATTATTAAAATAATCATTCGGCTATAAATTCGCTAAATATATTTCAAAAATTACATTATTACTGTTTAAATTTAATGTGTACATATTTAATAATAAAACAATGCTAGAAGTACAAATTAAAGTATTAAAATAAAATATATATTGACACTAATATACACAAAATAATTTAATTGTTAATAACACTCATCTAGTTTTTAATTGTTGATATTCATGTTATTATTATAAAAATAATCTGTAGTTAAAAATGTTAAAATGACATTGTTTTTTTAATTGTATATATTGTTTTTTATTATGTATCATAATTTTAAAGTTATTAAATGTTTGTATTAGTAACATCTACAATGATTCAAAAACACCCAGTGATGAACTATTTAAATATTTATCGATGAAGTATGTTTCAAACAATCCTATCATGACTGGTGGATCAGCGTGTGAAGGCTTGAATTTTACGAATGGTGGAATAACTCAGCAATTCCCAACCTTTTTAGTCGGCTGTGTCTTTTTGTTAGTTTAAATTTAGTTTAGTGCCCTTCTGTGAATATCATGAGAAACAATAAAAATTAATACTAGTTTTCATTGTTGACTGATTTAAATAATTGTATTGAACATATTGAAAACAAATTACAAAATTATAATTGAAAATAAAGAGAAAAACACCGCTTTAAAAAGTTAAAAATGAATTTGAAAAAAAATGAGATTTTGTGGCTGCCTATTTTTAAAAAGTTTGGCAATATCCGGTTCAATTTGTGACGATTGGATACAGAGGTCAGGTTTTATATTAAAATGGTTTTGGTATTTGGTTTTAGTAGTTGTATTGGCCAAAAATCCTGTCTCACATAAATATGTGGTAGCAAAAGGTAGGAGTATTGTTACTGCTTTTTGACTCAAATCTTCAAAACTTGAATTTTTCAAACTTAGCCAAAATGCAGCTTAAGAATTGTTACTGAAGGTGGATTTCAATGTTGAATCTGAAGTAATATCGATCAAACTCTAATATTCCATTGAAGTCAAACTTGAGGGTTTTCCATAAACTATATATTATACCATTCACGGTCTTTTAACAACACCTCTCGATCTGTGGGGAAATATCAAATTAATTTTTCAGCTGTTTGAGATGTTCAGAAATCTCGTTGATAACGCTAATGGGAGCCTGCATTTCGTTTTCCTCCAAAAATGCATGCATTATTGGAAAACACTCCAACTCTCTTTTAGAAATGCACTCTGCCCAGTAATCAAGTTTTCTTTGAATGTACATACTCTAATACATACGCATCAAAAATGGTCAAAGTTCTTCCTTATAAGGAAAGACTTAAGTCGTTCATTTTGTTAAAAATGTCTGCCAAGTACGATAGTTGACAAAGTCAAGTTACGTCATTCATGGTTTCAGCTAATGTAGCATTGTGATCCATTAAAAATGAAGTAACTTCAGTCCGAAATTCCATTAATCGTGTTAATACTTTACTACGAGATAACCACCTGATTTCTGTATGTAAAAGTAACGTACTATGAATACTTTCCAAGTCGTTGCACAAGATTTTAAAAAGTCTAGATTTCAGAGGACGTGACTTGATGAAGTTGATTATTTTTATGGCTTCATCCATTACGTTTTTTAGACAAGGAGGCATGTTTTTCATTGCTAGGCGTGTCTATGAAGTATGCAATAACTACTAGTAGTTTTTTTTAATTTCTCCTTTATTTTAGCGATTGCTCTAGCTGTTGCACCTGTCATGGCCCTAGCACCATCAGTATACACATCGATATAGTTTGTCCATGGAATCTCATTTTCTGTTAAAAAATCATCCAATAAATCGAAAATTTGAACCCCTGTCGTATTTGATAGCAGTGGTCTACAAAATAAAAGATCTTCCTCAAAAGAGTTCATGTTTATTTAACGAACGAATACCAATAGCACAGCAAGACCAGCAATATCAGTTGATTTGTCCATTTCTAGTGCGAATTTGCTGTATTGAATACGGGAGACAAGTGTTTCTGCTACGTTGCTACTATAACTAATGGTGCTGATTGGTATAAAGTTGAAGGTTAGTATGTTTATATTACACTTATTTTAGTACATTCAATTATTTATTTTTATTAATCAAAGATCTTTAAATAATTTGTAATTTCAATTGTTCAAATTAACATTACAATATTTTAATACATTATTACAGAGGTCAATTTTTAGTCTTATAAAATAAAATATATAAAATAATATAATATAATAATATAAATAAAATATTATAAGATATATAAAAACATGTAATTTAGATTTGTTTTCTTTCAAGTTCTAATAATGGAAATAGTTCATTTTTTTTAAAAGTTTATAAAAAGCCTATAACATTTCTGCTACTACAAATTGTTTTATTTTACCTTACAACATTTAAATATAATTTTATAGTATTTAAAAATAGATAAATTTTGCTTAATTAATATATAGATATATCTTATTAGTTACTATCGTTTGTTTTTATATTATTATAATATTAATTAAATTATATATATCTAATTATCTCGTATTTTTACATATTTTATATACTTTATTACAGGGCTTTTACCCGTTGATTATTACAATAAGTAATAAATTGTTACCAACTACTATTTATTTGTTTAGAATATATTTAATTGAAAATTACTTTTAAAAAAGTGGAATAATAATCTAAAAATGTCTATAGCTACTTAAACATTTTTTGAGTTTCTTATAGATATGTGTGTTAGGAAGTAAAACGACCCAACTCTATAGATGTCAAAATATTTTTTGCATATCCAGAGCATGTTAGGCTTGAATTTTGTTTTTTGTTTTGTTTGCTTAGTAATCATTTTTTGTTGTCGTTTGTGTTTTTATTAATACTGTTCTTAATTTTCGTGTTTTAAAACAATATGCATTTTCCTTTTTTTGTGTCGACATGTTTCTATTCACCATTATTACCGCATATTCAAATTCTTAATTTTTAATTATTTTATAATTTGCTTTTGTAAAAGTGAAATAAAGTCCAATTAATTAAAATAACGATGTAATTGATTTTTTATAATTGGCTTTGGAAATACGTAACTGTCATCTGTTATTATCTATAAATGAGAAGTCTATTCGTACAATATGACATTTTAGGCCAATCGAAACACCTCGCGTGGTCCACTACGGCCGTGGTAATTCTACGCGTAAACGTGCGTACGTACGTAATACGAATCGTACGTGCGCTATAGGCGCGGCGCATCCGCGTGGTTAAGTAAACGCGCCGCCGTGTCTAACCGAAATATCCGTCGGTCCTCGTGTGTATACTAACGAACGTGCCGACCGTTTCGTCTCGGCAGGTGTTTGGATGGGTTATAGTATTAAGTACCGGAATTCGGAATGCCCGGACAGTGTGTAGAATGGCTTAATCGGTCGGCAGAACGTCCGAAGTACGCTTCGTTAAGTGACCGTCAAACGGATTTCCGTCGTTAATTATTTTCGTTTTCGGAACGACGTCGATCGGTAATTTTAAGCGCATACGTGACAATCCGACACGCGCGTGGTGGGCCCTTTACGTCCCGTCTCCCGGTACGAGTCTGAATCGTTGTGTTTAAAACGAAATTGGATGAGGGACGATTTACAAATACATTACGTAGGTACGAATTGTCGTAAATAAAACGTTCGGATTTGGGCGCCGGCGGTGATGGTGGTCGGACCGCGCGACGTACTAAAGATATCTCGCGCTTTATAACGTACGATTTTTGACGCTTTTTCCGACGGGATTTTAGTCGACGAAACGCAATAAAGTACGGAGGCGCGTTTTCGTTTACGACGATCGACGTCAACCAATGCGCCGTTTAAGGAGACGCGACCTAAAGACAAACGCGCGTTAGACCGACGAATATTACGATATCGTGTTACGTCGCCCGAACACATTTGTAGATGGCCGTTTAATAAAAAATGCTTAGTTTTATCCCTGAATCGTTGTACGCGCGTATCACTCGACGGGATCGATGCACGCGTAATAATCGTTTTCGGTGGATTGGGTTGGGAGAAGGGGACCGCGAATTTTTAGTCGAAATCGCGTGGACGACGATCAATTAAAATACCAAGGCGTTCGGTACGAGCGGGCCCGGTACACGTACGTTATTATTGTTGCGGGGCGACGGTACCGGGAGCCCGGGGACGTATGGCGAATTGTACGTGGTGTATCGCAAACACGCGTGGGGTGGGCGACAATACTCCCCCCTTCTATCACTCCTTTCGCCGTTGGTTACCGGGTTTTCGAAAGGCCCGTTGGCACGCGGTGCCCTTTTTTTTTTTTTTATCATGGTACCGGCAATACACTCACTGGCCCGGAAAGCCTGAAGGCAGTACTTCGGACCAGTGAGTCGCCATCATTTATTGAAAAGTTCAAATTACAAAAGTTTTTACAATAATGATCATTCTTAAGGGTAGACGGGCCGGGCGTTTGAGGCCAAAAGGGGGCGGTCGCCAGCGGTGTCTTCAGGGGAACTATCCTTTGGGGCCCGAGCAACGTCGCAGCAGTTGGCGCCCAGTCGTTCAGCAATGAGGGACGGGACGCTGGCTGAATGGGTTCGGCGGATCAGCCGGCTGGAATTCCCACCCGCGAACAGTGGCCTCGGATGGACCTGGTCAGTACTTCCTTCGGACCTGCTGCGACAGTGGTTGAAGAGGTCGCAAGGTGGCATGACATTCCGCCTCATGCAGTTGTTGACGGGGCACGGCTGTTTCAACGCATTTTTGCATAGGATCGGTCGTGCACCATCGTCCGGATGTTCGCACTGCGGACACGCCGGGTTGGACAACGGTAAGGAAGACAGCGCGTTCCACACGCTCTTTCGCTGCGATGCGTTTGACCGTGAACGGGACGCGCTAGTCCGTTGGATTGGAGGATTCGGCCCGGGCGATCTGGTCGAGCGCATGCTCGAGTCTCAGGTCCACTGGGATGCCGTCGTCCGATTCGCCGAGTCGGTGATGATGGCGAAGGAAGTCGCCGAACGGCAGAGGCA
>JAIPRN010004733.1:0-13522 GCA_025469175.1 Geopemphigus sp. TES_GeoC_2020
TATTATATATATATATATATATATATATATATATATATATATACGTATGCATAGATCGTAACAGAATCGTTCTGGCGTTCGCTTATTTCACTTACACCTGTTCGTCCCGCTTCCGACGTCCGTCCCACACGGTATTTTTTCATAAACACGATTCCTCGTCCCGGGTATACTACCTACTACTAATATTACTACACAGTGGCGTACTTAGACCTGAATTTTGAGGGGGGAGGTTTAATTTTTAAATAAATAAATCGAACGACCCTAACGAAAAAGACGTATTAGAAAGTTCAATAGATTATTCGTTTTTAACGAACGCGTATTGAAGTATAAAAATCTTTTAGTTTTTCGTTGTTATTGACTAAAAGAAATAAATAAAAGGTTTTACCCCTCCCCCCCTTTCATTAGTACGCCACTGTTACTATGTGTAACCTAACGCGGCCGACGAATTGTTTACGAACGAACCCGCCGAATATCGTTGAACACCGTTCCGACCCGACCGAGTACCCGAGCAAATACGAACACAACTCGTAAGAATGGATGCCACGCGCGAACGTCGAAGAACCAACGAGCGCTCCATCCACTTGGCCCGCGGACAAAACCTAATATGGCCCGTGATTGTTCTACTCCGCATAAACACACACATGTACACATACTACTTCGCACTGAAACGCAATAGAGTCGCCATCGAAAACGCCCGCGAACACGTTCCACACGTTTTTATCGTTTCCGGATTAGCGCGACAATTACGGTACGGACAAGAAAGGGCGCGCCGACCGGAAAACAAACGTCTGGCGCGCGTATCGGTGTCGTCATCCCGACGCGGAATTTCGCGGTTTTCCCCACACACACACCCCATTCCGTATAACTTTAAACGTTTCAAAACGGAAATCGTCGACTTTTGTTCACGGTATACTGTTAGTGGACGAGGGATTAAACAACATTTACGTATTAACCCGTTGGTAAACGAACGGGTAAAACGTGTACCTTCGTCATTTTGCCGCGAATACGCGAACGAACGGTACATTTCCACGATCTTGTAGAATTTTATTATCAATACCGATTCAAAATCGTTGGGCCACCACGGTAAAACCGATAGAGAACGTTATAAACTTTCCTCGGATTACGTTCGTTTTTTGTCGCCGTTTTAATTCCGATCGTAAAATAATACGATGGACGCGCCCAAACATATGAGCGATTATTTACACGCGCTAGAAATATACTCGAGCGACAATTTTTTCCACGCGGCCAAGTTGAGATGAAAGGTGAGGGAGGTAACTAGTGCGATAGTGTCGCTAACCCACCCCCTTAGGGCTGACACGGGCATCCGAGACCGGACAGACGTACACGGCGTATGGGGGCAGCGACCGTTTTTTCGAGCGAACCAGCGCGACGAAATTGAATTCGAAATTCGCGTTAACGCGAGCGGTCAGGCGGCCGACGTTCACGGATTACTCGGACACCGTTGACGAACTTTAATCGTAAAGATAACCGTTGTAGGGTCACAGCGAATCGACGTACCCGAACCCAACGGCGGGTAAAGGATTAAAATTGTTAGGTTACACGTTTTGACCATCGGTCGGCATCTCGAGGAGCATGTGGTGGTGTGCGCACAACACATATATGGCATACGTACTCCCCCCCCCCTCGAATTGGTTATTGTTCAAAATAGAATTATCGTCTGAGACTACATTTCACTTAAAAAGAATAAATCGTTCTTAATTACGAACTTTGATTCATTTTCATTCATATTGATAGAGACTAGTGAAGTAGACCGTGAAGCATAAATAATCGCTTATTATATTTTAATAAAAACGAAAATTGTCAATTTCACGTACCAATGATACTCCACTACAACAAACATACGAGTACGTTTATATATTATAATAAATAGCAAGTGGGTTTAAAACCACATTTTTATTTTTATATTTTCAAAATAAACTACACAAAATAAATTTTTTTAATTGCGCAATCTATTCCACAGAGTATGTCTAGATAAATAAACGTTACATTTAAACGAAAAATATTGTACTTAATGTTTAAAAATAATGTACACAAAATATACCGATATTTTTAAAATTAAACTTTATAATTTAATATTTTATAACTGGACTATAAATAACCTTTAAATATACGTTAAAATTAGTTTTGTACTTCATTTCTTATTCTCAGGTTTATCTCTTTCACAAAAACAAACGATGTTCTTCTGACGAATTTCCACAATGAAAATTAATTTTATACTATACAATAAATGAAACCTTAATGATGAAATATACACGAGAACGTTTCATTGCACATTTCTCCCAACATTTAATTATTAACAAATTTGAGAACAAACAAGTAGTTTTGGTTAAATCAATGTTAATCTTACAAACGAAATTCTTTTAACAATATTTTATAAGTTGTAACTTATACTTATTAATAAAATAAGTAAGAAAAACATTGGTTCGATGAACTTAATCACAGTGTTATTAATTAATGATACTAATAAGTTATAATTACAATATTTCTAGACAATTAATCATATGGTTTATTTTATTATTACAGCGATAAAAGTTAACATGATACAAATTTAACTCTTCTAAATTTTTTTTTTTTGATAAAAATATTCGTAATAATATTCTTTAAAATTGTAAATTATAATTTTAAACAAATTGAAAGATTAAAAACAATTGAATCAAGTATTTAGGTGATAGATTATTGTTTCAAAATTAAGTAATCACATAAACGGTACTCGTCGCAACAAACCATATTATTTTATTACTCTTCTATGGTCTACATAATACTGTTATTTCATTCCGTGTACAGTATAAATGATTAACGTTTTACAAAGGGTTATTATAAAATAATCTAGTACTAATTTAACAAAAAATAAAATTTTCAATTTGAACGCCTATCCAATTATGGATACAAAATATCTACACAATTTATACAATATTTTTCAGTCTTAATTAACTATTGGTAACACAAACCTAATGCATTTCATCCGGCAACCACTTGCAAATCAAACACCTGTGTTACCCTTCCAATGCCCTTAGTTTGTCCTTCTCTGAATAATAGTCGCATGCCTTCAGTAACATATTCTGGATGACGCCCGAACTTAAATATTACTGATGCAGTGTCATTGGTGTACATGCCTCGTTCATCACACCCCATAATAGCGTAGATAGTGGCAGTTTGTCGTATATTGCCAATGTGTACAGTTGTTTGAAATCCATTGTGTATGGAAGTCGCATGATAAAGCAATACAATTCTCGCCTAGAAATCCAAATCAAACATGTGACTATTGTTCAATAATAGTTTAATATAAGTTCTTTATTATACCTGGAAGAATATGCAGGCACTGTGATTCACACCCAAACCCAAGAGCACCATACCATTACGTAAGCCAGGAATAGTTTGTTCTAAACTTAATGAAGCACTTTGCGTTGCTTTTACTACCCGACATGGAGCTTTGTTCCTGTGTATAGATTGCACTGTGACTGGCACAAATGTTCCATTATCAAACGGACCTAAAAATGATAAAAAAACAATTTGATCAAACATTTATTAAACATACAGAATATCAAATAAATACCTATGACTAGCTCTGTACCAATATTAACAACTCCTTGTGTAAGTACACCACCAACAATTGTACCAATATCAGGTACTTTAAAAATCTCATCTATTTGAAACTGACAATACTCCTATATGTATTATACGCATAATATAATTTTGAATGTACAGGGAAACCAAATATTTTTACCTGTTCCAATCTTTCTTTCTCTTTTATACAAATATTCGGTGGTAGAACGTATAAAAACCTAGTGAGTAAATTTAAACCTTCACCGGTAACACTAGATATGGTAAAAATAGGGACAACACTTTGAGATGATTGCGCTGAATTTGCAGTAATAACATCGTCATCAGATTTAACAATAAGAGGAACCTAAAATTGAAAGTTAAACATAATATTTATCAGCCTGATTGACTTGATTTTTAGTCAAATAACAGTAATATAATTTACTTTTTTACATCTAACTGATTTCAAAATAGACTCCAACCAATCTATTGTTTTATCAGCTAGCGTAATATCAGTCTTAGTAACAACAATACAAAATGGGAGCATAAGTGCTATAGCCAAATCCAAATGTTCTTTGGTCATATCTAATTGAGTAGGACTAGAAACAGTTACGGCTGGACTGCTCACAAACAACATGACATGATGTGGACAATATCCACTCAAACCAGCAACAGTAGTTTTTAAATATTTTTTGTGTCCAGCCAAATCAAGGAATGTGATCAGCTTTGATGAGCGATCTCGAATTTCTTCAGCTGTACGAGCTTTTTGATAATTTATTACACCACCCTTTAAAACAAATTTATCAAATAATTAAGGATTAATAGCTAGAACTATTCATAAAATGATATGTGGTAAACATTTTAATTACCTCAGTATCAAAACCAAGAATTTCATGAGATATAGAAGACGTTCGGCCAGATCTAAGCTCGTGTAAATGTCGTAAAACATTTAACCGTGCACTACCACGACCATTATCAAACTCACCATGTGCTAAAACACCAAGAAGTGTTGACTTTCCAGCATCTGCACCTCCTATCACAGCAACCATAACTTCTATACATTCTTGATCATCAGGAACCTAAATCAGTATTGTACATAATTAATTAAATGTCAAACTTGAAACTTCTATAGTGATAATCAATTGAAACTTTTCTATTTAACTAATATATTAATTTAAATTATGCATTAAATCGTTATTTTTTAACAAAATACCCAAATTTCAAGGTTTTTTCTTTTAATTACCCATACTAAAATTATTCAAAATATTAGTTGTTCTTGTGGCTTATACCACATTGACATGTTTATGTATTGTTATATTATTATATATTTAAATTAAAATATGTTTTTGTTCTTATATACTAATTTATCAAAGTCCTAAAATCAATAATAAAAAACAACTTATTAAGATTCTATTAAAAAAGTGAATTGTTTTTATAATTTTGTAAAAATATTAAATAATATTGTATCAACAGTAATAATGACATGCACATTTTTTATTATGACAGCATTGAGATTTCTAATACAGACAAAATATATCATTTGATAATAAATTATCGATTTACAATAATTATCAAATTTAAATTAAATGTCACATACTAAAATAATGATGCAAAATTTAAATAGCCTAAAACATTTTAGTTAATTTGTTAAATATTTCATTTCAAAATATTTTTCTCTTATTATCCACAAACGTTTTTAAAAAACTAAATTTATTAACATTTACATATATCTTCAAAAATAAAGGTAGTCTACAAAATAAAATACTTTTTGGTCATTATAAAACTTTTAGTACTCATTTTACATTATTATTATACAATTAAAAGAAATTATTGTAGATAGATTTAGGCATTCTTTAAAATCTGATTAAAATTAAAATAATCATAACTACATACATTAAAGTTGGTAGACCTAATATGTTATGTCTTATATATTGTTGGAACTTAAACAGAACAATAATGAAAGAAACTACTAGTCTCTTTAGGAAATAGCTAAAACAGTGTTATGGTGAAAATTGAAAATAATGTTTAGAATATTTTGACCCAACACAATGTATTCATTAAACATATTTAATAAATTAAATAAGTTTAATCAAGTATTAATTATGTACTTGTATAATAAAATATGGTTATAATTGTTTTAAAACTTTTATAAAACATACTAAATAAAACTTATGTTAGAGTAAACAACATTCTTCATGTAGGTAGCATATTGAACCAATGCCATATTTTTCAAATGGTCACTGTGCATACTATATCATTGTGACTAAAGATTTATAATGACTAATGTTGTTATTTTATTTTATTTAGTAAATATATTGTGTATAAACATGTAAAATTGTAATTATGTATTATATAGTATTTATTAATAGATAAATCGAAATTTATCAAAAGATTAATAAAAAATAAATAAATGTTATCAACAATAACTAAAATGAAAATTATACATTTTGTTACATTATTTTTATATTATAATCGTCATATTAAAATAAATAAGAAATTCATAAGAAAAATGTATGATATTCGTGTTTAATATATGGTCTTCTAAAAGAATAATTATATTTTGTTTATTATGAGTTATACATAACAGTTTCTTTAGAAGTATGATACATGAATTTAACCTTCAATTTAACAATAACAATGACATCACGAAGAAAATAAAGTTGTAAACAATTTATTTGACAATATGTAAATGATGGCTGTTTAAGTATAAAATCAAAGAATAAATGTACATTAACTTTATAAAACATTGCAAGTTTTAAGTTTTAGCATAATAATTTTAATACTTTTTTTCTTTACTAAAATTTAGAAACAAAAATATCATTATTTATTACATGAAAAATAAAATGTAATGAAAGGGACGAAACCTTTTTTTTTTAACAGAATAGTAGTATTTGATAAACTCAATTTTTAACGATTAAAGAAAATATAAAATAATATATTATAAAAATTTGATAACTTATTATTTAATGTTTAAATAATCAAATTAGTTGTATATTTGTACTCTTGAATTGACTTAGTTTAAAAATGATATGAATCGTAATAAATTTGATTAATCGACAAATACCTTTCGTACTAAGACTTCGGCTACCATCTTGTCCTGTCTAACAGATCTTTCACGTAATACTGACGTAGTAGCCCCAAGTTTGCAAGCCATTTCATGTAGAGTAATCAGACTGGATTTCATATCATCCTCAGATAATCCAGTCAACACACCTGTATCTTCAACACCAATTTCGTAAATAGCTTCACCGTGACCTTCCCTAAGCCGCCATTTCAACTAATGAACAACATATGAAAAAAATTGTTAAACATTATGTTTTTTATACACACAGCTTCATTTACTTGATAGGAGAAATTTACATCGCCCCTGTACTTCAACTCACCTGTGTGACTAGATGCTCGAAACGTAATTTCGATGGATTAATCAATTTAAGTTTGTACTCGACGTTACCCATTTGTGGTTCGGGCGGCAATCGCGTGGCATGATCGTCATCTTTGGGCCATACGTCGCAATTGGTCGGCGGACTAGTCCCGGAATCGAAAAGGTCTAAAAACGAATCCATGGTGCTTTCTTTACGTCGATGGATGATGATTGATTCTACTGCGAATTGAAAACTGCGTCTATGACGGACATGGGTGAATAGCAGACATGGCCGTCAACGTTGACAACGTGCCATCATTGTGTTACGACGACAAACACTCGCAGCCAAATCCGTAGGTATGCACGAAGGACAGTGTGGGTATGTGTATGTGTCGATACGGCTGTTTAACTTTATAAACAAAACAGTTTAATATCGGCGGGGGTGGTTAATAGTAGACTGATCGTCGGGCTATCGTCCCAGCTACCTATTAACCGTTACCACGGTCGTTAACGCTTTTCATTGACCACTATTGGCAGCGAAATGGAAAATCGATGATACGGACACAGCAGCATTTCAAGGTTAACGGCAGCGCGAACAGGTGTTTGTTACCATTATGTGCCGTGCCGAAATTCGAAAAACGAAATAAAAACTATAAACTCGCGAAATCCGGATACCACATACGACAGTGGGCACGCAACAAAGACGAAACGAACTACCTACATACAAGTGCGCGCTAACGAAAAAACGGACGAACGAATTCGACGTTTTCGAAACGAAATAAGTTTAGGTATTATTATTACACGAACAGCGTCGAATCAATTACATACAACAATCCGACTACGGCGGATAACCGACCGTAACTGAACGGTCATCACGATATGTCGCTTACCACTGTTGTAACACGCCCGTCGACTCGGCGTTCCGTTAATTCGTACGTGATCATTTCGAAGCCCGAATTGCAATCACATACGCAATAGGTAACGACGAAATATTATAACGGTCACGCGCGTGCGTTGTGTGTATGTGTGTGCGTGTGCACGCAGGCGTTATATCACCCATTTACAAGCACTAAATAGGGTCACTATCGACAACGGGCACGGTACGTGCTTTCTATTGTTTGCTCGCCGACGGTGACGAAATGTCTGGCGGTAATCCGCGACGTTTTATTATGGTTGTATAACGATCGGCTGATACTTAATTAGGTCGCTTTGAGTCCTCGATATATTTATAAAATATATAATATACACAGTTTAAGTAATAACTATCACCCGAACGAGGTAAGACAACACGGTTATGAACACACGAATGTTGCGACCCTACGCGTAAGTGTCCGCAGTACACAAACACGTAATTTAAGAACGTTTGTATCGACACCTAATGAAAAGGCATTTAGGATTACGAAAGTATTAAAATTTTACGCGAACGTTATAACGAACTTATAAAAAAAAAAAATTATCTAGAGTAGTTGAAATGTTTATAAATGTAGAACAACTAGTTTCGAAAGTCATTTTCAGGTTGTATAATAAAAATAAAATATCAAAAATAAATAGGAATAAAAAATTAAATCCTCAAGGCATATTTCTTTTTTACATTATATTAGCATATATATATATGTTATTTTTATAAAAATAAAAAGTAAAGTAATTAATTTCTTACTTAATATATCGATTTAAAATTATACGAATTTCACACAATACTCATCTTTCAGGGCAGTAGATGCACAGGGTTTGTCATTTACAAAACGTTTTCACTTTACGTTTAAAATACATATATATACTTATAGGTAACGTAGTAACAAAAACCATTAATGACGGTAACGCAGAGGTGTAATATAAAAAAGCAAAAACCGACCATATCCCGATGAAAACAGCGGAGGAAACTCCACATTTGAATTTCCGCCATATAACGAAAACAAAAATCGAAATACGATCGTGGTAAGTTTGTTAACAGCGATGAAATAATTGGGAAATCCCGACAATACTCCATATATAACGAAACGTAATATTTATTATCGGCTGTTTTCAGTCGTATGTTGTCCGCCACTCGTAGTTTAGTGTTTGTTGTCATTGTTTCGGTGTACCAGTCGCGTAATAATCATTGTACGCCCGTTTTAACGTCTTACAATTTGTTATTCTATTCGGCCCAACAATGCCGAATAAATTATTTTTTTCTAAATTACGTTTAAATCGGCAAAATTCAAACGATTGGTTTATTCGACAGTTAGCGAGACGATGTAATAATAACGTTATCATTGAGGAAATAATTCGCCGCCGAGTTTTATTGGCATAACGGGTAGAGTTCGAAATAGTAAACTCCAGTTTGAGACTGAGTAAATTTGTTGAACTTGTCGTCGACCAATTTTAACGTAATTTATGATGCGCGTATGAACTCGACTTAGCGTTGAAATGACATCGAAACATTTTTCTTTCGTCCAACAATGTTTTACACACGATGTTGGTGCCGAACCATTTCTTTGAGATCTCAAATTATATAAATACGACGGGCGTGAGTAACCTAAATAATTAGGCACCCATGTCCCGTCGTAAGGTCTGCACGCGAAACGATGACGCTTATCGTACAGTTGGTAAAATTTGAAATTATCTCCGTGTCGATAACGTCGTGTATATTTTTGTTGAGTACATACGAGCGTGATATGCATATCCGTCTAGTTGTGTACACGATTGGAAATAGTGTTGAATTAGACAGCGGTTTCAGAGGATCGTATCCTCCATCGTAGTCGTGTATCGTCCGTAATAGGATAAATAATAATGTTCGATGTTACGTTATTGTGGTAAATATAGGTCGAATGATAAAAGCCCTGTGCAACATTCTCGAGTGACGTGTTTTACTGTTCGTATAATAAGTAAATAATTCCCGTCGAGTTAAAAAATTAAAAATGACCACACATGAAATAATCAACTATGATCCTATGGACGACCACTATTCCGACGTAGTATTAACTATAAGACTTCTCATGGGAAAGGTAAATAAAAATATTTCGACGTTTTCAACATAATTATGAAATAATTTTACGCGCAGGAAATCCTTCCACTAATTGGAGAGTATGGCGAAGTTGTACGAGATCTTAGAAACCAAGTAATTATGCGTAACAAGTTTTTTAATTAGAAATAATCATAAAGTGCAATTTTTAATATGTATATTAATATCTACTGTACCCATTAAAATGATTGTCATATTATTCTTCGCGGTGTATTTAAAAATTTTAATTATAAATGACCAATTGTAACGTTATTTATATTACTTATAGTCCGAAGCTACTATTACTATCACAGATAGCTCAGCTCCAGAGCGCATAGTGACTGTCACTGGCAACATTAATGTAATACAGAAGGCATTCGCGTTAATTACAACAATTTTAGAACAGGTGATACGATTGATATGAATAATACCTGGCTAACTTAGATATTAATAATACGTTTTATTTGTAAAATTAACAAATTACTAAATGACCAACTACTTCAATTGCTGACATTTGGTTTGTGTAAAATTACTGAAATATTTAATTGCAGAATTCTCAACATCTACAAAGTAGTCGAAAAAGCTTGAACACAAATGCTACAACAATTAAACTGATTGTACCTGCATCTCAGTGTGGATCATTAATCGGTAAAGGAGGTGTTAAAATTAGGGAAATAAGAGAAGCCAGTGGAGCCATGGTAAATGTAGCTTCAGACCTGTTGCCAAATTCCACAGAACGAACAGTGAGTATTACTGGTTCAGCAGACTCTATCACCGAAGCTATTCATCAAATATGTATCGTTATGTTAGAGGTATGTATAAAAATAGTTATAATTATCACTATGATTATAGTATACACAATTATTTCGATACTCATTATCTAACCGGTGTTAGACACCAGGAAGAGGGCCTACAGTCGCTTACAGACCTTTAGTGACACAACCAGGGCCTGTAGTATTTTGTAGTGGTCAGGCATATACACTACAAGGATCATTAGCAATTCCAGCAGTTGGTGATGTAAATATATTTTTGTTTACATAATAGTTGTCGAAATTATTTCAGTTTGCGTTTCTTCAAACTCATATTTATAATTATGCATTCTACATTTATGTTTTGTTTATTTCATTTTAACATATTTTCTAGTATCTAATTGTAGAAATGTTAGTAACACTTAACTTTATGTATTTTAAATAAGAATATTTTTTTTTATTAAATGCTTATAATTAATATTAAATTTTCTAGTAAAAACAAATTATATATATATATATATATGTAAAGAAAGACAAATTACAATTTCTACACTTGTTAAATTCAGTTTATTTTAAAATTTAAAATTTCTTCAATTTTATATTATTAGAATTACTGCTTATAATCATTACAACTTAATAAACTAAATGTATGTACATATTAAGGTTCAAATTAGTTCCTAAGTATTACTAGCTAATTATATTTGAATATAGTTTATAACATTTTTAAGTTATTTGTACTTTAAAATTGATATACATCTATCTTTCTTGACAGCAAACAGCTTCAAGTGCAGCATTAAATACAATTGTAAGTATTGCTCCAAATTTAATAGCAGGTTCTGGAATAGATCCATCAGGTAATTCAAAAAAATTTTATAATTTCATTGTATTACATTTATGGAAAAAAAATCGTTATTATTTCAGTACTTGCTGCATTAGCTGGTAGTCAGCTACGAGGAGGTGGTATTAACTCCAAGGCATCACAGCAACATATAACACACGAGATGGCTATACCTAATGATATAATTGGTTGTATTATTGGTAAAGGAGGAACTAAAATTGCTGAAATTAGGTAAAATATTCTACTTGTAGTTGAATAATTTATTCTTAAATATTCAGTAAAACTTAATTTCATATATACCAATTACATTAATTTACTGCTATCCTTTTTATTTAAAAAAATAAATCGCCTTTAAAGTTGTTTTTTATTTTTATTTAAAAGTTTTGTGAAATATATACGTTAAATTCAACCATTACATTAAAAAAAAGTTATAAATAGAAACGAATATTAATAATATTATTTTAATTAAATATGCACAGAAGAGTAACTGGAGCCATGATAAGAATATCAAATACCGAGGAACATGAGGCATCTGGAAAAATGGAAAGAGCTATAACAATTAGTGGACCAGCTGATATTGTTAACCTCGCAAAAACCTTAATAAACTTAAGGTTAGTAGTAAATGATTTTTATAAAAAAATTAATAATCCGTTCATTATCATTTTTTAATAGCGTTGATCAATACAATAAATCATCTGGAGATTCAGTTGATTATGATGAAGAATGTGCATCTAGTTTTGCAACAGATGCTAGAACAACAACTGAAACTTTAGCAACATTATTATCAAATCCAAGTGGAATAGGAGCTTTAGGAGCATTGAATGGACTCAAAGAACTGTTAGGAAGTATTAGCAACAAAAAACCATTAAATAAGAAACGAGACAAAAATGATAGATTTTCACCATATTGAACTACTTTTTTTATATAATTTATGCATATTTTTAATAGTATATATTGATTCCATGTGATATATATATATATATATATCTTTTTTTTATATAATATCATTGTGAAGTTTAAAAAAAAATAATTCTTGTAATAAAATCCAGAACAATTTGTTTAAAATAGAAAATTTTGTTTTGAAAGATCATGATGATAGACCTATAAAATCTTGTAATACTGTAAGATTATAAAATTTATATTATTATTATAGAAAAGTTTACTTAAAATATTGAGCAATATTAGTAAACTAATGTAAAGGTTACATGATAATTATTAAAAAAATATTTAAATGATTACTAGTTAATACGTATAATTATTAATCAATTTTAGTATAAATATTACAATTTTATTATTATTATATTAATATATTATAATAATATTATTTAATATTTATTGTATAAACTTGATTTAGGAATATATCCATATTTTAGCATGTGGTTAAGTACTAGTACTACAACCACAGTTGTGATACAAATAGTGAAAATTACATATTACTAAATGTATTTATGTACAGTCAACTCTAGATACTTTGAAGTTATAAAACCTAAAAACTTTGACTTTCTGAGATTTGAATTATCAAAAAAGATAAAAAAATGTACAATATATAATGAAAACAATATGATAATGTACAGTTAATCTTTGTTATGTCTTATTGTTTGTACACACTATTTTGAAACCATGTTTGTTGGTAGCGAACTTAAATTAAAACTAGTACAGTCGATTCTCAATAATTAATAAAACAAGATACGAAAATAAATTTAAAAGTATATACAAAAATAATTAGCTGATACTCAGAAAAACAAATCAAATTTATAATGGTTATATATTAACAATAGGAATTGTAGACTTGGAACGCTCATCACAGTGAATTAACTTAAAAATGGTAAGAGTTAAGTAGAAGGCGTTTTGAATTATCGCATGTAAATGACCAGTTCCTCATGAAATGTTTAAAGAACTTATTCACATATACCACTCAGTTTTAAGTTATCAAAGGTTTAAGTTGCTGACAGTGATACAGGAAATTTATTTCTTATACATCATTTTTTTTTTTGAGAAACAAAATTCATACTACTGCGATATGGATATATAGA
>JAIPRN010004734.1:0-13521 GCA_025469175.1 Geopemphigus sp. TES_GeoC_2020
ATCTTCTCGTCACCGTGAGACCGTCTCTCTCCGGTGCGGTGGTCGGTTTTTGAAACGTCCTCGGCTCTTTTAGGCGTACGTGCGCCTTTGAAACCTAACCGGTGCGCTCGCATATTCGTGTATTGTACGTGTAATATACGCGACGCGATATTAAACGGTCGCCGCAAAAGTACACGCGGTTTCCATTAATCCGCGGACGGTTTAATTATTTATCAGTAGTAACGCGCGTTCGTCGTTCGCGGCGAGCGACGTTACATCGTAAAACGGACGTCGTACTGGCCGGCCGAGTTAACAGTTTCGAAAATAGGCGTCCGTTTTCTCGCGTTTACGAATACACTTACGCGGCCAGTTTTTCGGGTTTTTTTTATCTATAATTCTTCCCCATTTTCGTTCGAATACCGGTTACCGGATACCTCGTGAACGACGATTACCACCTGGGAACACGTGAGATCGCTCGTGCGATACGTACCGCGGCACGAAAAAATGAAACGTTCGACCTAATGCGTACGGCTCCGTCGAACGGTGAACACGATTGCTATACATAATATCGATTCCGTTGTTTACGTACGTAAAAACGTTACCGTGGTCGAGACATTAAAAGGACGGTTATCGCCGGTGACCGGACAATTTCCTAACGTTAGAGACGACACTCTACGGCCGGCGTGTCGAACGACGGTCGGAACGGATTTCGGGCGAAACTTATCGTTTCGCGCGCTTTATCATCGCCGTACTATTGTAATATGAGTATAAGAAACATATGCAATTGTGTGCAAGATGTCCTGTGTGAACGTGGGTGCGTCGAGGCTCGTGGAATTCGCCAAATCAGCTTACACCAACGGCGATACGATCGTAAGGCGAACACGACCACGACGGGCAGTTAGTTTAGTTAGTCAAGGAGTGACCGGGAAACACAGCTCTCATAATTGTATCGCAGAGCATCTTAGATTTTATTCTTTTGTATTCTTATTAATAAATTAATAATCTATTGTTAAATCTGAACAATCTCATTTATTATCCTAAAATTTATACCGATGGTACAGTCGAAGGCACAACTTTCCCGTAACACTGACATTTTGGTGCCAGCGGTTCCAGTGATTCGTTTGAATATTTGTTCACTGACGAACCTACTACGTGCCTTTACTGTATTTTCGGTATATATTGGACAAATTATTAATACAAAGCATCAACACGGAAAATCAATTCAGAGCATCAATACGAAGAATAATTTCACAGCGTCAATACAAAAGAAATCAAATCAGAGCATTATTTAGGAAGTATCAATACAGAAAATCAATATAAAATATCAAAACGGTAATATTAAATAATTTTGTGTTAATATAAATTTCGTTTTATATATATGGTCATCTCATATCGCCATTGGTGTCATTGTCGGAGGGTATATATATATATGAATATGTATATAAAAAAAATACGAATAAGAAATAAGGCAACGTCTTCCGGTGCCACCATCGTTGAACGCCGCCGAAACCCAAACGCCGTCGACGTCGTATTATTGCCGCCGTTGACGTCACATCATCGCCGCCGAGAGATACTGCTGACGTTACACCATTGCCGCCGCCGATATAAACAAAAACTTTCGGCATCATGTGTAGGTGTTTGAACATTTTGATTTTGTGAGTTTCAACTATTTTATTTTATATATGTTTTACTTAAATGTGAAAATTTTCCTTGATTTAATAGAATTGTAAAAAAAAAGGAAAATATTTTAAGTTAATTTAATTTTGTTAACACCGGGTGCTTATACGAGCTCATTAAAATTTAACAAACGCGGTATCTCATTCTCAAATATTTTCGTAAATCTCTTTAGTACGTATTTTAAGCGTAGTGTATGTCAAACACAAATTCAAATAGATTTAGCGATAACTCAGACCCAAGTGACCTCTCTAGTCCTGATAGTGGGCCATCTAGTAGGAAATTATATGAACCTTCGGCAGAATTTGACTCAGATGACAGTAGAGTAGCAAATTTAATTAGGGCAGAAGAAACTTTAGCGAGAGCAAATATCAGATTAGATTCGGTTGACTTTACACTTGAAGAAACCGAGTATTTTGTTCGATCAACTAATAGGCGAGAAAAAGGAAGAAAAAAGAAAAACCGCCACATTCAATTTGCAAGGACTTTCCTCTTCGAATTCGAATTGATGGACTACCATGTAACATTAGATATAACATAATGCGTTCAAGGGGAAGTGAAATTATTATTAGATACAGTCGATGGTACAACTTTCCCGTAACACTGACATTTTGGTGCCAGCGTTACATCACTACGCACCGTTGTCCATGGAGTGTATATTTACACGAAATAAGTCGAAAAGGCGTAACAAAGTTGCCGGCCACAGTGTATCAAACGCAGTAACGCGTAATTTTACGCTCCTTAATTTGGACATTATTTTTGAAATCTGATAAAAAAGAATATAAATCCCAAATAACTTGACAATATGGTTTACTATTGATCAATTTATAAACGGTCAGATATTAATTGTAAGATATCGCGAGCTGTTTTCGCTATTCGAATTATCCCTGTAGTTAATACGTTTTGTAAAATTACAAATTATTTAATAAAAACGATCGAATACTCGCGGACGCGTTACTTGTATTATATTAACGGTTTTTTTTAAAATTTTTTTTAGATGCCGCCATCGTGCCTGATCCGCTTAGTTGCCCAAATAATTGTAGTTGTTGTTGCAGGGGTCCACACAGAAGTAAATCCCTTAAGCGCACCTAAGACGAGGATGTACAATCTGAATAGATACGATCGTATAATAAATGTCACAAATAGTTTCGCACAAATAATAATATACAAACGGGTTTTTGTCTTTGAATAGGGTCTTTATATTACGTTATTTCGTATGTTAATCGGTATAACCACGACGAAAAGATCTAAATATTGTAATTTTTTTAAACGTATATAATAAAATTCTATTTGATTCGTACGCGTTATGTCAATATTAAACTTTTAATAATTAATTGCCACGATCCTGAATCCGATAATTTATATGAACACTTATCTGTACACTACTCGCTTATTATAATTTGTACGTTTTGTTACGGCGTAGAATCTTAAAGTGACTTTGGGTTTTCTTTTTTGTTTCCAGCTTACTGTATCGACTTACCCGATCCTGTATTTTGTCCGAATCAATGTGGTTGCTACTACAGCGGTGCGTATAGAAAAGGAAATGTCAATAGGCACGTTAAATACGAATGCGGAGTCCTCAAAAAATTTGCATGCCCCCAATGCCTCAAAGTGTTTAAAAGGAAAGATAACCTAAAGTCGCACTGTATTATTGTTCATCGAATTATGTAACAATTACAAAAATACAATTTTTGTTAAGTATATATAAATAGCTGTGGTCGTTGCTACAACGTTGTATACGGAGAAAGGAAATCTCGGCAGCCTCCGCAATAAGAAATATGAAATCGCAGTATTCCCGTAGCCCCTTCGACAAGATCAGTTCCATAAGAAATGTAATCTAAAAACGCGTTGTATTTTAGTTGGTCAATTATTACGAACGATCGACACACATATACTTCGTGTCGATCATACTCTCGTTTCGAATTACTTAATATTTTAGATCGTAAACAAACATGGTATGTACATTAGTGAATCTTGGAAATATATCAATTTAGATCGCTTTTAATTGTTTTGATTTATTTGTTTAATATTAAGCGAATATTTTACATTTACTTTAACACTTTAGTCTTCTCATACCTGATATCAAACAGATAGGTTTTCAAATTATCGTGTATTGTAAACTGTTTATATTTCCTATATGATAATATTCGTTTTTTTTTTTTTTAGTATTCTATTCGTTTTATTAGGCTAATAGAATAAATAAAATTGACAATACGCCCTTGTCGAACCACTTACGAATAATTATTTTATTAACGTTGTTTTTTTTTTAAGTTTCTGCCATTCCTGATCCGTATAATTGTCCATACAACTGCGGTCGTCAATACAAGGGTCCACACAGAAAATGGTCCCTTAAAAGGCACATCAAATTTGAATGCGAATTCAGAACGGCTTTCGATCAATTTTTGTGTCCTCAATGCAACAAACCGTTTAAGAGGAAAGATAATCTAAAAACACACTGTATGCTCATTCATCATATGCTGTGACCGTTACTGTAAAATTAAAATGCGTATATATATATACGCGACTTGTTTTTATATACGTTCAAATTTTGTCGCAATATATTTTCAAATACGTCGAGTTCGATGTATACGAATGTACGCCTTGTGATTATAATAAATTAAAATGGATTCGCGTATATGCCGTTTGCGTATGACCTTTTTTTATCGTTTTATTTGCTATGGTTCGTATACAGCCCGTTGGTAAGCGCGCCCGACGGACGAATGTAAAATGCCAAGAAAATTGCCGAGCCGCGAACGGCTGTAATTAGCGACGCGTTCGCCGATTAAATTGTGATCGCGACGAAATCGTTGAAATATCGCTCGCTATATGTGACACGCGTGCCAGACGTACGTGTTTAGCGACACTTTTTTATCTCTAGGCAAAAAAGCCTCGAGCGTTTATTTGCGTTTTATACGGTGACATGGTTGCGGATAGCCGATCCGGTTGTTTACCAAAATCGACGCGTTGAACGCGGTCCGAGTTGAAAGTGAAATGTTAACGGAGCCGCCTTGCGGGATTGTTGGGAAATTCGTATACGCCCGTTGTCCTTCGCCTTTTAATAACAACGACGATTTAATAGTAGTCACTGTCAACGGCCGTGGACGTGACGAAATAATTATGATACATAATCGATTCCGACGTATTTTCAAACGACTCGTGTCGAACGACGGTATAATAAATTCGAACGAACCGAAAATTTGCACGCACTAATTAAACCGCTACACTTACATTAAAGGTTGTGCTAAACATCTTAACGTGGCGCTTTAAGTTCGTTTGCGACGCTATTACGAATTTCGGCGCGGACTTTTCGGTTATTAATTTTTGTTTTGTTTTGCAGTTAGTGGCCAGGCCGATATGACGTTTTGCCCGAAACAATGTGGTCGCTTCTACACCGGTCCGTGGAGAAAGGGAAGCGTTAAAAGACACCTGAAATACGAATGCGGGGTGGTCGGAAAATTCCTGTGCATCTACTGTCACAAACGCTTCAATCGAAAAGAAAGTCTAAAATCGCATCAAATCGTAGTTCATCACCTAGTGTGACCGTGACGATACGTTTACGCGCAACCTGTTTATACGTTACGTCGTTCGGTTCGAAAAGACATAAATTAATCGAATACGTTAAGACCATCCGGAATCGCGAAAATCGCGTTCGCACGCTGGACTTTGCGACGTTTCATTTCGCCACGACAATACGTTACGTTTAGTTTTATAATTTATCTGCCCGCGTGATAACGATATTATTTTACACGCGTTTAATACCCATGTTCTTCCTACTAAATATTGTTATACGGCACGTGATTACTTGTCGAATAATTCTATAGTGACCTTCCTGGTCCACGAGGCTATTCGGACGATTTTTTTTTTTTATAACGTCCAAAGAGTTCCTCTTACGCACCCAAAAAACTTCGAGAATCGCCGCCGACAATTGTTAATATTGTAATAATAATAATAATATTAATAAAAACTTTATTGCGCACAATAAATATTATTACTATTCGTCGATTACTATTATTATTTTTTAACTCGTCCACCTTCCCGATTCCCCCGGACAATTCGCCCGGAACAACGCGTCCGTTGCTACAGTTGTCCATACAGAACGGAAATATTAACGGTGTAAAATTATTATATTTGCGTTAACGCCGACGCCGTACTTGGTTCGCTATTTTACGATCGCGGACGACAAGCCGACGAACGAGATTATAAATTTCGCTCGATATTGACGTGAAACGCTCAAGAGGACGTCCACACCCGAACACTGTTCATTTATGTGTCCGTCTATCCATTGTTTGGGTGGAATTTATAGTAATTATTGGCAAATTTGAAGAGCGGATTGTTTTCTCGAGGGCGTGTTACGTTCACGTTCTCCTCGCGAAAATAACGTCCGACGTAATAATTCGCCGTAATCGAAATGATTGCTTAGCTATATTTGAAAAGTGGTAGAACTATTATAGTATGCTTCAACACCGAGAACGTTGTTTCAATATTAGCGCTCGATTATTTTGTTGTAGCACCGCTTGTACGGTTTACCTTTACGTTTAGTATTTCGTTAAGCCTACGCTGTATTGCGTCGCGTTATTAATAAACGCGTCCACACTAAGTTCACACTGTACGCTTGAAACATCTTTGCACGTTATACTTTAGCATTTTTTTTTTCAATATCGTTTACCGACCAACGCGCACGCGCGTTACGTCGCGTCTATTAACTGGTTTATTTATTTTTTTAAGCGGCCAGCCTCGACGACCCGTTGTATTGTCCGAATAACTGTGGTCGTTGCTACACGGGTATACGGAGGAAAGGAAATCTCGCCAGGCACATCAAAAAGAAATGTGGAACCGCGGCATTCCCGTTCTCCCTTTGACAAGATCAGTGCCATGAGAAATGTAATCTAAAAACCCGTAATATTTCGGTTCGTCAATTATTATGAACGATCGACGCACTTCGTGTCGACCGTATTTTCATTTCGAATTACCTAATATTATTATAGATCGTGCACAAACATGTTTATATACATTACCGAATCTCGGAAATATATACGTTTAGATCGCCCTTGATTCTTTTAATTTATTTATTATTACGCGAGTATTCTTTTAGATTTACTTTAACACGTTGGTCTTCTCATACACCGAAATCAAACCGACGGATCTTCAAATTACCGTGTATTGGACACTGTTTATATCCGCTATAGGATAATGTTGTTTATACTATTCGCCATATTAGGCTAATAAATTTGATAATACCAACGCGTACTTACGAATAATACTTTTATTAACGTTGTTTTTGTTTTAAGTTGTCGCCATTCCTAATTCGTGTTATTATCCGGGATCGTCGATACAAGCGTCCACACAGAAAACGATCCCTTACAAGGCGTTTCAAATTTAAATACGAGTTCAGATGAGTGTTGGAACAATTTTCGCGCTCCCAATGCGACAAATGGTTTAACACAGACAAGAACGTCTAAGAAGACACTGCTTTATGGTCTTGTTAACGCGTTGCTCTTGCGACCGTTACAGAAATATTTAAATGTATCATTATTATACGCATATAAGTCGAATTATACACTAAAATTGTTCGTTTATTTACCATGTTTATTGTAAGAGGCGATGTGGTCGATGGCACAGTCACCACCACACGGTCTCGTCGATGATTGTTTATTTTGTGTTTTTCCCGCGCTCTTTCCTAGAATATAAGACGTACGACGCGCCTCGTTAGCCAATATTGTTTAGGCTTTGAGGCCAACGAGCGCATAATGTCTACGGATGAACAAAAGAGAAAACAATCGTAGCCAACGTCCCGTAGCGTAATAAGACAATGAACGCAGTAAAATAAACTCGAATCAATAACACATACGCCACGCACCGTCCACCGAGTGTGTATATTTACACGAAATAAATCGTAACGACGTAATCGAAATTTGTCGTCAACGTGGCTGCCGGCTACAGTCTATGAAACGCTGTAAAGTGTAATTTGCGCTCCGCGATTCGGACATAATTTATGAAATTTGATTAAAATATTATTCACTCTGCACTGATACATTGCGAATAACTTGGCGAATCGGTTAACCTTTTAATTAATTTTTAATCGGTCAAACGTCAATCGTAATATATCACAAGCGGTTTTCGCGTTTCGATTTGCGCTGGGCTTAACATATCCGACAAAATTACCAATTACGTAATAAAACGTTCGAATACTCGCGTTACTTATATTAACGGTCTTTTTATTTTTATATTTTTTAGTTACCGCCATGGTGCCAGATCCGCTTAGTTGCCAAAAACTAATTGTCGTTACAGCGGTCCACACAGAAGTAAATCCCTTAAATGGCACTAGGTTGACGAAGATGTACAGTCCGATACGATCGTGTAATAAATATCACGAATGGCTTCGCATAAATAATAATATACAAACTGGTTTTTGTTTTTAAATACGGTCTTTATATTACGTTATTTTGTTTGTTAATCGGTATAGCCACGACGAAAAGATCTAAATATTGTAATTTTTCAAACGTATATAATAAAGTTCGATTTGATTCGTATGCGTTATGTCAATGTTAAACTTTAATAAATAAATAAATAATAAACTTTAATAATTTAAAACTTTAATTAATTGCCACGATCCCGAATCCGAATAATTAATATGAACACGCGTTTGTACACTAATCGTTTATTGTAATTTGTACGTTTTGTAACGGCGTCGAATCTTGAAATGACTTTGGGTTTTCTTTTTTGTTTCCAGCTGTCGACTTACCCGATCCTCTATTTTGCCCGAATAAATGTGGTCGCCACTACAGCGGCGTGTGTAGAAAAGGAAATGTCAACAGGCACCTTAAACACGAGTGCGGGGTTCTTAAAAAATTTGAATGCCCCCAATGCCACAAACTGTTTAAAAGGAAGGATTATCTAAAGACGCACTGCGTTTGTGTTCATCAAATTCTGTAACTGTTAGAATAATATAATTGGTATTAAGCGTGTATAAATTTTAGCTAGTAACCTAGCTATGGCATGGAGTAAAATGTATTACGTTGTAAATACCCGATTAAATATTCGTTTTTCGATCGATTTATGACGGTTTTTTTATTTTGCTACCGTAGTGAACTTATTCTTCTGGCTTCGATACGAGACAAAGCATATTATATATAAATATACTTATAAATGTCCTTTTTTACAGTTACCGTCTTACCCGATCCATTGTATTGTCCCAGGAATTGTGGTAATTACTACAAGGGTCTATACAGGAAACAATCCCTCAAAAGTCACCTTAAACATGGATGTGGAGTGCCGAAACAATTTCAGTGTTCCATTTGTTCGAAATATTTTGCGTATAAATATAGTTTAAAAACTCATTGCGCTGTACACCATCAAATATTAGTAAAATTTTAAAACAAACTCGTCATTTTTTTATTATCTTATTTTGCGTTATATTGTTCCAAATTAATGTATTATGAGAATCGTAATAAAGACGATTTTAGTTCCCGATTAAAATATACAACCATTGCATTTTTATGAACTTACTCGATTTATCGGTTAATAATTATTAGTTATATAATGTAGAAGTTGAACGCGTATGCCCTCCCGTCGAAATTCGTTCTAGGCAACTCGCCGGGAAATTTCCGTTAAAACACATTTCCAATCCTCCTAACTTTATTTTCTCTTTGTTTCTTTCTCTCTCTAACAGCTGACGATATGTTCCAAAATCTCTTCCGATCCTAGCTTCTATCACTGCCACATTATTTCCTTTCTCGTCTTCAATTCTTTCTCCTCAGACAACGGCTATGATGTTCCCTATGAAGCCCTAACATTTTTGCCCCAAGTTCATATCGTTCCTCTATTTCAGAATCTAATATTCCAAAACTCCAGAGTAAATATATCTTATCTTCCTGTAAATCGTATTTTCACCGAGTACGTAGAATTCAATTTTCCTAACTGCTGTTTGGTGTTTACTGACGGGTCAGCCTCTCATAATTCTGCCGGCTTTTCATTTTATATCCCAGAGTTGAAAGTAAGGTTCGCGGATACCCTCTCAAAATATTCTTGTTCGTATACTACAGAGTGTTATGCCATCTTGTCGGCTCTTGATCATATACAGCTTTTAAACCTAAACAATGCTTCAGACTCACAATCAGCCCTCCTATCGATTAATTCCAGGTCTTTTAACGCAGCTTCCTTTCCTCTCGTTCTTATTGTGAAATTTAAATTTCATCTCTTACACTCGCTCGGTTTTTCTGTTAAATTTTACTGGATCACAAATCACACAGGTAACTCTGGTAACGAGATAGCTGTGATTACCTAACTGTACCAACTAACCTCTGTATAAGAACTCTTATAATAAAAATTCCTTCTTCTGATCTCCTTTCTCTAATTAAAAAAAAAATTGCGATAAAATGTGGCACAATAAATGGACATCTCTAGACAATAATTTCGCTCCTTGGTATAGGATGATCTCACCGAATATCCCAAGTCAGCCATAGTTCTACAACCTCCTCCTGTCCAGGTCTCAAATCAGATAGTTCTCGAGGCTTAGATCTGTACATAATCTTCTCCCGGTACACTCATTCCGCCTCTCTTTTAATAACTCGCCCGCCTGCTTTCGGCGCAAAGGTGAAATTACCTGTGACTTCAACCATATAATCGGGGACTGTCGGGCCCTCAACATATTACGCCGTCAATTTTTCAACTCTCTCCGAATCAATGGCACTACGGTAATCAACCCATCGAACAACCTGAATAGTAAATCCCCTAAGGTAATCAAAGAAACTATTAAATACTTTAAATCTGCTGTAGATTATTCCATATTTTATTTTATTATTAATACTATTATCGTTATTATTTTTTGCTCTCGTATATTGTATGTATTTTAGTCTAATTATAATAATTGTTAACCTATATTAATGTATTATTGGAAGCTAATAAAAATAAAATTATAATGTATCTTACGCTATTTCCACATTATTGACTTGGCTTAAAATATTTATTGTAAACCTACCGCTAATAGAATATTTGTTCCAATACACGCGAAATGTTGTCTATATTAACGGCTATGTTATTTTTATGGTTTTAGTAACCACGGACACACCTAATCCGCTGTATTGTCCAAACAATTGTGGTCGTCATTACAAGGGTGCGTCCAGAAAATATACCCTTAACAGTCACCTTAAATACGAATGTGGGGTTCCGAAACAGTTCCGATGTTTGGTTTGTTGCAAAATGTTTTCGTATAAAAAACATTTAAAAAATCATTGTATCATGGTTCATCAATTGCTAATGCAATAATTAAACGAAATCGTAATAACGACGCGCGACTCCGAACCTAACTGAAAATTTGTAAATAAATTTCGATTAATCTATACTAACCGAATATATAGTTGACGAATTCGCTTATTGTTTACTTACGTCCATTAACGATTATCGAAATTAACAATGTGCTGTTAATACGATTAAACTTGGATTTCACTTTAAATATATTTTACGCGTCAATATTTTATTTATATAACAACGGGTTTTGTTAATACCTTTTCGGTTATTCACCTACCCGATCCTGTTTGTTGTCCGAATAATTGTGATTGTTACTGCGCGCGCCGAACACAGAAGGAAAAATCACTATAAATGTGATCGTGGGATCCTAAACACGGTGGTTCTATTATTATTCGAAAACGTTTTGCGTTTTGTCCCGTCCTTAATCCGTCGCTTAATGTATTACAATAACCGACGTGTCATTCTGTTCGTAGTATTCGTATCAAAATCGTACTACTCGCGTGATTTGACGTGTTTCCGAATTAATAATAACGAAGACGATCGTCTGGGTCTGTCGTCAATCACGTTCGTGCTGGATCAGACCACACGACGTTTAAAATACGATTTTGATGACGAAAATAAAACTACGACATATGCAATTTCGAGCGCTTTGTATATATTGCACAGTGTGTTTTCCTCCTCAAAATCCCTCAGCCGGGCCGATAACGAGAAATGTTAACGGTTGTACAATTGCGACATATGGAACTATGCGCCCCGATCGAACAAAACGTCCTCGTGTCTCAATCATTTTAAACGGTTCGCGCGGAAACGCGCGTGAATTTATGAAAGGTAATTACTACGCTAATTCGTTTCAATATAGAGGTTCGTTTCGTTTCCATCTATTCGTTTTTACTTCAAAACGAAAACCGCTACCGAAAACGGGATACGACGATTAATGAAAACGTCGGTGTCCTTTTTGCTTGCGTTTCAATGGTGCTTTCTATAATGATTTTTATTGCGCCAAATTTTAAATAAAACTAACACGTTTCGATTAAACGTGAATGGCGTTTATGTGCAACTTGCTTACTACGCCATATACGCTCGCGTAATTAAGCTGTTAATGAAACGTAATATTGTGTGAATACGACAAATCACGGCTACTAATTCGCTCCTTTCGTTTCTAAAGTTCTTGGATAATTTAACAATTGTATTACATCTCGATAAAAAACGGTTCATAATTCGAAAAGTGGAATTTTTCGTCCGGTTCCATTTTTCCACGGATGACCGCTAATAATTACGTTTGATTCTTTAACCCTTTTCATTCTAATTTCTAATTACGATTTTCTGACGTTTTTGATATTTGTATTGAACGTATTATGGACGTGACGAGATCGTCTATATAGTGTAGATCGTTTCTAGATTTCAAATTTGCGTGCCTCCGTTGTTGAATGACTGAATCTGGATATTTATGTTATAAAAATGAACGGCGTTTGTCTTTACATATCCCGTTTCAATTATACCCAAGCGGGCCACTTCGTGGACGTATTAACGGGCTACGTCGTTCCCCTTGTTCTATTAAGCGTACCCGGAAACACGATCTGGTAATGTCGTATTGGAATAATTCACGAAACGCCGTTTATTACGCCATAACGAAAATATTAATTTGTCGTGTTTTCTGTTCGATAAACGTTTTTGCTATTCAACTCCGTCGGTATCGATTGTCGTGACGAACTAAACATAAAAAACACCGAGCGTTTTACTATATGTGTAATTCGTAACAAAAAAACCGCGCATTTTGTTTGAAATCGAAAACGTTAGCGCCATTTGATTGACGTGCCGATTTGAAGTATTTCACCGTACGTGGCGCGTCGAATTTTAATAATTTAAATTACGTATACGAACAAACGGTATTCGTGTTTATCTAGTTTCCGAATGTACGTTTACATTCAGACCACGTTAGTCTACGAACAAGTACGTATACTTCGTATGCCCGTACGGGGTTCTCTTCGGTTTCTGTTACATTATTATACCCAAACCCGACGATTACATTAACGTATATATTTGCGTAGTCGTACGAAATGGTTGCTATTTGTTTACAATGCGCCGCGGGTCATATATTCTTGGAATAATGGCAACCGTATTGATGTACAAATACGCGCGAATAATGTACGTAAATATTCGTTGTATATAATTATATTAACGTTCGATTTTTTTTCTTTTTCAAGTTACCGATCTACCCGAACCTGTCTACTGCCCGAAAAATTGCGGTCGCTTCTACAAGGGCCCGCAAAGAAAGAGATCCCTGGTCAGACACCTGAAAAACAAATGCGGGGTACAGAAAAAGCACGCATGTACGATTTGTTTTAAACGGTTTACGTACAAATACGACCAAAAAATTCATTACGCCAGAATGCATCATATATTCATCTCGTAACGAGACGGTGGATTTTTTTAATACATTGGCACTCGTTTTCGTGCACGACATTTGTACTCGTACCAATTTCGTTATTTGTACTTAACGTCCAGCCGGCGGACTCACGGCTTATAACGCGCGACAATTATGAAAAAAAAATTTAATCGCGGACGTCCCGTGTATTTCTATGATCATTATTACGCGCACTTCGTCCACGTTTATTTTGTATT
>JAIPRN010004735.1:0-13519 GCA_025469175.1 Geopemphigus sp. TES_GeoC_2020
ACCCAAAGTAATAACAATCGTTCGGGACGTCTCCGTCCGTAATAATGTATCGTCCGAGTTGGCAGTTGAAGGCGAAAGCTTAACCGTTTCGGTCGGTTACTTTCGTCACGAAACACCCGCGCGTGCACTTGTCGGTTTTTAAGTCGTGACCGGAATTGGACGGATGTAGAGAGGCGGCGGGGAGTACCGCAAAAGCGTTTTTTATTTCGTCGCTGTTTCGACGAGAAGCTCCGCAGTTTCTTCATTTTTCGAACTACGACGTACGCGCGTTTTAGACTGTTAACAGTAATTTCCCGTTAGGTTGTAGTTTGGAAAACCCGTTCGGATTCAAAACGTGTCGCGAATAATTAACCACGAACGGATCGACGAAAATGTCGTTTACGTTTTGTTCCTCCCTAATGTTCGTGATCGATCGTTAAAAACCACCGAGGTTCGGCATCGACACCCGTTGATGCGAACTATTTTTGGGCCGTCTGCCGATCGTGAAGCGGTTTTATAAAATGTCCCGAGCGGCGTGTAAAGATTATGGCGAGTGTCGAGTAAATTACCCGAAAATCGTACGTAATTCGCGGGGTCGAGTTGACCGAGTAAAAAAATTGGTATTTTTCGAGTGTGGATTGTCGAAAAAATAAAAACGCTGTAGACTTGTAGTTTGGCGTTTTATTTGGGTACACAACAAGGATATACAGTATATGTATATAAAAAAATAATCGCGTAACATTTATTAAAAATATCCAAAATGTAAATTTTGTTTACGTCGCTTATCGGTGTCCACGATGCTGCCATATTGGACGAATAAAAAATATATTATTTAAGTGTATTCCCTAAGCATTGTCGTAGTCGTTTTTAAATTTGTCGCGACTTGACTGGAAAAACAATTTTCGCGTTTTTAGTTTAATTTTTGGCACGAAAATTATGAATTAATTACTTAGTAATTTGCAAAATAACGATGATATCGTAAAACCCTCAACGACAATGCTTAGAGAAAACTATAAGGATAATCAAAAGCCAACGTGCAAGTCAATCCGGTGAGTACATCCCGAGAAATCGTGGACACCGTATTGAAAAACGAGATTTTGAGAAAAACGCGTTGAAAGTTTTACAACAACATAGTTTTGATATTATATAGCGCGAATTTCTCGGTTCTTAATCTTTCACGCCAGCTTCATAATAACGTTCCTTCTCGACATTTGCTTGTTGATTTGTTTCGCCGCCCCGAAATGCCACCTTCTTTAGGTTGCCTCGAACGAGCGCCTTTCAACGGTCGAATTGCGCTTTACGTCTAACAACGCTTCGCGAATATTCGCCGCGATCGGCCCGATGAGTATATTCGACGTATTCTTCATTAAAATAACGCTCGAATATCGGCACTTTCTACGCGTTCGGAACCGCTAAATGTTATTTTTGGAGCCAAATTAACGCGTTCAAGCTCCTCTCGTTCGCATTTTGAGTTATAACCACGCAAACAGCGCATTCACAAATCATCGTTGCCAAATTCCCGGTAGATAGGAGTGACGATTGCCTTTATGGCATCAGGACGAAGATTCGTGAGTGTATTCTCTATTTGTCGCCTTTGCTACCTGCCAGGAACACCAAGAACTTGGCCCAGGCCGACAGTTCTCGCGTCAGTTGACGATTTGCGCTTGAACGTTGCAGTCTTCATAAGCCTCTATAACCGTGGCGAAGGAAGTCGCCGAACGGCAGAGGCAGGCACTTGGCGTGACAGCTCCGTCGCGCCGTCGTGGCCGCAGGGGAGGTAGTGGCTAGGCCGCTAAATAGGGGAAGAAGTTTATTTTTATATTCTTTTTGTAACGGAAAATGTAAACGGTTGCCCCGTGGCAGGGTATTGTCCTGTCACCGCGCACCCATTCGTGCGATAGTTTTTAAGAAGTGGTAGTTCTTAAGGATTATTGTGAATTAGATTCGATGTACGGGAGGCGGGGTAAAACAGCCCGCGTTGCCCGTCTACCCTTAAGGATGATCATTATTGTAAAACTTTGTAAATTTTGAATTTTTCATTAAATGATGGCGACTCACTGGTCCGAAGTACTGCCTTCAAGCTTCCCGGGCCAGTGAGTGTATTGCCGGATAAAAAAAAAATGTCTCTACAACCAACTCGAATTTATACTCGGGACCTTTTGTTCCTGATTCTACGGACCTATTTTTTTAAAGCTAAACAATTTGTTTCCGATTTGTCGCAAAAGGCCGAAGTCGTCCGACCGCTATCTAAATCGATCGAAACAACTTCGTCCGGGTACTCTCACGCCACCCTGCACCGACAAACGCGACCGCGACTTGGACGAAAATAAGACGATCCGGAAAATGAGAAAACGCGAGTGTTTTTCGTGTACGAAACTTTCGTTTGTAATCGTAACAACAATAATACAATCGTCCGCGCGCTGGGCTTCGTTTATTGTACGCGCCGGCGGCCGGTTACGCGTCACGGCCCGCGGCCAACAGCCGTTTGGTGTACTCGTAGACGACGAACAGTACGGCGGACGACGGTACGCACCGGACGAGCGTGGGCGCCAGTCCGCTGTACAGCGCCGCCACGCCCTCGTCCCGGTACACGCGGACCATGCGCGCGGTCCATCCGCGGGTGGGCAGCGCGTCGTCCAGCTGTATGCGGGACTTGACCACGTCCACCGGGAACGTGACGGACCACAGGAGCACGCCGCCGCAGGCACCGGCCACGGTCGTGGCCACCGGGCCGCAATCGTCCCGGGTCCGGCCGGCGGGCTTCAGCGTTTCCCGGACCCATTCGTACACGCCGAAGAAACAGAAGTAACTGGGCATCTCCCGGGCCACCGTCAGCGTCAGTCCCCGGAACATGCCGCTCGGCCCGTGTCTCAGCACGATGTCCTGTAACCGAAATACGGGCGTGCGTGCGTGCGTACATGTGGCGCGCGCGATTCCGTCGAACCCTCCCCATACTCCGATTTATTTTCCCGGCCGTTCGGCACCCTCCCCGCCGGCACAAATTGAATTTGTACGGCGGCCACGGCCCATCGCTCGGCGTTACGAAATTTCGATTTAAAACCCCCCCAACCCACGGGTTGTTTAAAGTGCCCGAGAATCGTTTCGTGCGGATTTTAAGTAATTTGTAATCAATTCCGAACGACAAACGACGCGCCATTTATAATACTCCGGTACGTTTTTGCGCGGTTCGTATTCGCTCCGACACGCGTTCGGTGAAGTAAGTGCGCTTTTAACTACGACGGAATTCCAAAACGAGAATCCCGATAACGATAGAAATTTAAACCGAGCTTGAACCCACAGTGTCGTTGTCCTTGGAATAGTTTTCGATAATTTTCGAGTGCCTGCACTTGCCGTCGCGATCGGAACGAGTCGTACGTAATACGAACATTTTGGTGAATCACCCCGCGCGCCCACTCGGCCAAGGCCGCTTATTGTTATCGTTATAATATCGAAATTATTATTATTATTATTATTAACGCTGGCGTAGACAAAACGGGCGGTTTACGAACTTTTACGGACGACAATACTGTTTTTCCACCTATTTTTGTCAAACGCGAAGCCCTTAATTTCGCACCCTCCCCTAAGCATGGTCACACTTGAACGAATCGTACGGATTGGTCGGGTCACAGCGGTCGTGTACGGTTTCCAGATGTACACAACTTGTCGTCGGTACGCCGCCGTCGCGTTTGCAAAAAACCAAAAAAAACCGCGACCACCGAACAGTAATTTTAAAATACGGCGGCGGCGGCGGCAGTAGCCCGCCACGTGTACCAACCTTGGCGACTCGGTACACGGAACCGCGGAAGTGTTGTCCCCGGGACTCGGCCAGCTCGTGGCCGGCCTGCAGTTTGATCTTGATCAGCTCGGCGGGACAGAGGACGACGGACGAGAAGAATGACGCGGCGCAACCGGCGGCCGCGTTGCTCAGCGCGCCCATGCGTTTCGGGTCTTGGGCACCGGTGACCGCGGCCACGGTGCGCTGGCACAGCCCGTAGCACGCGAACAGCACCGAGTTCTCGCCCACGCCGGCCAACACGGCGGGCCACGTACCGGCGTACAGGCCGCGCACACCGCACGTCCGGTACGTGTGCGCCAGACAGTGCGTGGCCCCGGCGGCGTACAGGTCGCGGAACGTCTGCAATTTCGTCTTGACCGTGTCCAACGGTTGGCCGACCAGCACGACGGCCACGCCGGCCACCGAACCGGCCACGAAGTCGGCCACACTGTCGGACGAGCTGCTCATGGCGACATCGCGACGAAACGACGCGTGTTTGATGTGCGGCGGTGATTGATGGGGGGGGGGGAGGTTGGGTCGCCGTGTACGATGTTTACTAACAAACGGTATCGGTTACGGGAATAAACGGTTAACGAATGAAAACGGGTACGGCGATAATCGTTACGCGTTATTTTGGGAGATTAGATAACGGGGCCGCGGCCTCTATGGTCCGCCGTCGTCGTTGCGCGACCCGTTGCCGGGGCGCCCGTTTCCGCTAACCTAAAACGGCGCGACGATGGTTTTCGGGGTAATTCGTTGACGGCTCGTCCCGGCGTCCCGTACGTACAACGGTCGGCGATTCCGAACTTGGCACGAACAACGCGTCGAACACTTGCGGGCGATCGTTCCGGACGACACGCGCGCGTATTGCTGCCCGTTCGGCGAGAACGCGAACGATTAACCGTCCGTTTGTACAATATACGCGCGCCAAACAGCCGCCGTCTACGTACGCGTTTATCGCGGCCGACACGCGATTGGAACGAGACGCGCCCGTGGTTTTCACTCGCGGCAATCGATCGAGGGCGCGTGCGTTGCGCGTGATAGCCACACGACGCGCCGTGCGCGCGCGCTACACTCCACCGGGTCGTGAAAGCACTCGAAAAACACACGCGCCGTTCTTGGCGACCGACGACGACGACGACGACGAGAGTGACGCGCACAAACCGTTACCGACAACGCTCGTGTAGTACGGTTAATAAATTTCTCGTCGGCCCCGCGTTGTCGGTGCGTCGCGACCACCGGAACCGTCGCCCGACCAAAGACGATAATTTCGCCCGTGATTGGTTGGCGGGTCGTAACTACCACCGTTTTGGCGTGAGGCGCATATTCGTTCGTTTTCCGATACGACGTCCACTACAGTGTTCGTGTCCGGTTTTATTTCCGAATTCGGGACGTAGGTTGAAACGAAAATTCGTGAACAGACCGAGAAACGTCGATAATTTGAAACGGCGTTTCTCGCCGTTCGACATTTTCGTTTTGCCGTCGTTACAAAATTAAAAACGTTCGACCCGCGAAATAGGCGTAGTAGTACGAGAACGACGACGTGTTGAAGTATCGTAATAATTCAAAAATAAAAGAATAAAAAAAAGAATAGGGAAACGAGATACATAAAAATGTGACGGAGGACGCCGGGACGTTTTATTGTTACGATTTAATGTTCGGGGGTCCGTGTGTTCGAGAATTATTTAGGTATTAGTTTACACGTTTAAATAGGTAAAGTGAAATAATCGAACAAAGCGACGAACGATCAAATATAAAACGAATAATAAAAATCACTCGCCTCGCCGACCGTATTTCTATATTGTCGCCGGTCTGTGGTTAGAAATTAATTTTTGAATCGGAGTATTTTTTTTTTATATATATATATAGAAGTTATCGCGAGACAAGACACTGTCGGGTATTATGTACAATCAATCCGCTGAAGTAGCGAATTCTCGATCGCGCTGGCTCCCGACAGTGTCTCGTCCCCGATCATCGAGTCGGTGTGGTATTTGTCAGAGCGTCGGGTCTCCCTTAATATTTAATATAAATCCTAAGCAAATCCGTTTCGTAGCGAATATTCGACGAACATAGTTGCGCGCTTAATTCGAACGTACGTTGTTTATTTTCTTTCGTTTTTTTTTTTAAAAATAATTTTTGTTGTGGAGACGTCTGTAACGACACTTTCGATAATATATATATATATATATATGATCGGTATTCTGAGGAGTCAAACGTCAGTTTTATTATAAGAAAACCGTATAACAATTGCCCGTAATATATTTACAGCAACAACCGATATCTAGAATAACTATGCGGACTATTATTGGAATTACGACGTGCACGCCATCATCGTATACGCGCGTGCGTTCGTTCGGACGATACGGTACGTCGTTATTCACCGATAATACAACAAGTACGACAGATTAGTTCCGAAGATAAACGATTTAAATATTTACGAACGCTATGACGTGACGCGCACTTGACGTCCATTATTCGGTGGCGGTAGTCCACCGACCGTGTACGACGAATAGCGACGAATCCCGCGGATTTTCGCCCCCCCCCACCGTATTACAAAATATGGCCGCGTAATTTAGGCGATCGTACTTATTTTAATCGTCACGTATTTGTACGCGAAATTTGTATTCCCGCCATCGACACGGAATTGCGTACGATTGTTTTGGCGTAATACGGTCCGTCTTATTTACTAAATATAAATTGTCCGAAATCTTCGTATACGTTACGAACGTTTTTTTTTTTCAACGTCTAAACAAAACGTTTGAGGATTTAATCGCTATCGGAAATTTCGCGTTTTATAAATACGAAATTTTACGGATCGAATACGTTTATGTTACTCATCCATTTCGATTGGTTTGTAACGCGTGGTCGTGCACTTTGTGCGCCATTATTGTCAATCGAAAAAATCCATTTATAAACGAAAATTAAACCCTCCGATATACCGAGCGAATCCGTTCGCTATATATTTCGGTAAAATTTCGTGTCGTTAAATCGTCACTACGTGTTTATGCGTAGAAAAGTAATCGTCAACTCGTTTCAATAAAACACGGCGAATTACGTTACGTAACACGTTTGCAAACATTTCCAGTTCGTCGGTAGGAATGGCCCGTGAAAATTCGATTCTTATTAACGGTCCGAATTATTAAGTCGGGCAAACAAAACGTATAACAGTCGTCTCGCGAACACGGTTGTCGAATTCAAGATGAAGAATTTTGCGTCGGTACGGACGGATATCGGCCGAACGAGAGAATACGTTGTAATGGACGTACGGCCGATGGTATTTGATCGTGTATCAATTACGTGAATTGCCAACGATCGCGATTACTTCGAAACTATAAACTTACCGTACGTTAAACGCGACATTATCGCTGGGACGAGCCCGAAACCAAATTGATTAAATTTCGTTTGGCGTCCTGTACGCGTAAAATTGACGTGAAAATCACGTCGTCCGACCAAACGGTGTTTTCGCGTTTGGTTTCGTTTCCTTGGCCAAATAAGTAATTAAGCGCATAAACGCGCCCGGTAACGCGGCGCGACGGCAAAACAACAGTTATAGGCGCGGAACCGCGGCGACTCGGACAAAATATTCGATCGATTTTAAGTGTTCATATTAATAAATTTCGAATTGGAAAAGGACCGAACCCAAAATGGCCGACAACAAACCGAACGAGTAACGGTCACGGGACGGGTTTTCTCGTTTCGGTAGATTAACTCGGCCGTGCACCGCGATCGGCGCGAACCGTTTCTGTTACAGGCCTGCCTCCCAAGAAGAAGGCAGCTTCGAACGATTGTCGGAAGTGAGCGAGGAACAAACCGTCTCGTTCCTTCCGGTACTGTACAATTTTCGTACATCGCCGACACAAAGCAACGTCAAAAAATACGCTCTTCAACTGCCATTCGCGATCTTGTTCGACAATCTGATCACCGTGCTATGGGCGGTGTACGGGAAAAACTCGAAAGTCGTGTGCGGTAAATCCTAAACAGTTATCGACAGTTTATCTCTAAAATGTTGACGCGGTCCATGACCGATATTTCGTTTTACGACTGTTTTACTTTTTCTCACAATTTTCCGTAATTTTTTCGGCCACGTTTTTGAACGGCTCGCCGTGTTACGGTGACAGTGTCGTGTGCGTACGCGCGTGTTACGCTTTTATATATTATTGTACCGACGCTCACGTCGTACGTCGTTCGTAAACGTATTTATGCGGCATTTCGAAGCGTTTTTGAAGTGCCACGTCCGGTGCACGGGCGATTTTATACGGCGGCCACGTGAAATGTTCCAGGCATTAATCAAATACAGTGGGCCATTGAGTTTTTGAAAACGATGAAAGAAGATTACACGTATCCGGAGAGCATACGCAAGATCATTAAGGACTTCGAAAAGACCTTGATAGACTATTACGCCAAAGTCGGCGAAATACTGCAAGGGATTAAAGAGGAAAAGGAAATGGAGGAAGAACGAGAACAGGACTCTTCGCAGAAAGGTTAGTGTCAGGTAACAGCGACGGTGACGAATCGGGACGAACGCGCGAAACGACGGAAGTGGCGGTTGTTCTTTTTTTCGATCACACGTTGACGATGTTTATTGCCGTTCACGAAAAATGTCGCTATTACGCCGACAATGGCCGAAAATACGATTCGGAACGAACGCGGTCGTGGTCATGCCGTCTCGCATTTTCACGTACTCGTTTTTATACAAAACCGGCCGGTAACGTACTCGTATTTGTTTAAGAATCTAAGGACGACACTCCCGTCAGTTGCGTGTCGTACAACGAACAGGAAATCGTGGACAAATTGAATATGGTTAACATACCAGTAGACGCCGCGACCGGCGAGGCGAAAGCGTTGAAAGAATTAAATTTGTTGGGTAGACGAAAAGTGAAGGCGTCCGACACGTGTAAAGTCGATAACAAGTCGTCAAAAAGTAATTGCGATATTGATGACGCGTTCAGCGTTGTCGTCGTATATGTACGATATATATTAACGCGAGCATGCTTTTTACGCGTTTAGCCTACGTGATTGGCGCGTTGCAGAAACTATTGGATATTCCCCCGCACGAAACTAAAAGCAAAGTCGAAGAGTACGTCGTGTTTTCTTTCGGCGTGTCGGTTCCGACGGATTTCGATCAACGTTTATGTTTTATTTTTTGAATTTCCAGATTGATCAAAGGGTTAAAGGTACAAAATTCGGGCAATGAAGGGCAAAAGCAATCGAACAAATGACGGATTTTAACGGAAATAATACGTTTTTAAAAATGGCGCCGCGAACAAATTATAAAAAAATATACGTACATCGTTTTTATTACTTATGAAATGCGTGCAATTTAACTTTTAACGTATTTATCATTTCGCGTGTATGTTTTTCGTACCAATAAAACACGCGAATCACGCGATTCGCGCGTATACAAGGTGAGCGAAAAGTGTAATTTTCGTAAAACGACTTTTATAGAAATAAAACGCAACGAGTACTCGGAAGCGGACGCTTAAAAAGTTAAAAATACTACGAGCAATATTTACACTAAAAGTATTAAAGTTCCCATCGGTATTTGTTATACTTATAACGGAGATTTCCATGACGTTTGAAATTACCTCTGCGTGAATTTGCATAAGCAGGTTAGACACGAGCGAAGTTGAGATTCTTAACTATAGTCCTTTCAAGTCGTCAGTTCGTAATAATAAAATAGGCGAGTGTACGATCATTTTAAACGGGGTATTTTCAAAAAAAAAAACGATCGCTCAGAATTAATTTTAGTTTTAGTCTTGTCACATAAATATCTTATTTTTCAAGGGACGAAAAAACATTCGGAGAAAGAATAAATTATTTACGAGTCGTTTGTATGTATTGTATTTATAAATACAATAACTATTGTCTAGTATAGGTACTTGAAACGTAAAATAATATACATAAAAATGCTACATAATTGTAATAATAATAATATGTTTAGTGAAAAGAAGGGGTGGTAAAATATTTAAGAACGATTGTTTAAATACCTAAAACTATTGAAACGAAAATGTATTATTTTTTTTTATAATTTGAATGAGGAGACGATATGGATATACAAACGAAATGCAATCGTGTTATTTGTCGTAGATAAAAATAAAAATACTATAAAGGAATCTATTTTTTTAGTTTGCCGGTTAGCGAATTCAATATAAATATTGACATAACGTTAAATTATGCTAACGTTTGGAAAATGATAGATAGTTTTGTATTTTTAGGCGCTTAAAACTGAACATTTGCGGACGAAACAGTCTGAAAGAAGATTAAAAAATTCAATTTTAAAATTTTTAAAAACGATCATAATTATTAAAAAATTATATCTAAACCGTACATTTCTGTCGTAAGTACTCGACGATAGTTTCAAGTTTTTAACATTTTATACGATCATCATTTAGTATACGTTGCGAGTAAAATGGGTTTACGTTTTTTTTAACGCGAGTAGAGAATTTTTGTAAAAAAATTCCGCTTTTCAACATCAATTATTAATGGAAAAAGTGTTATTTAGTGGCGGACAAGAATTTAACGTCCGATAGCGCTGCGTACACAATACGCGTACATATACAATATAACGCAATTTAATTAAATTTATTTTTTAACGCGCTAACATTTTCTTCGACCTATTAGCGTCGTTCAGAATCGTTTTGCCGAAATTGAAAATAACGTTATAATTCGGAAATTCCCGTCCGGATGTCCTACCCGAAGTGCCAGCCGTAGCACCAGTGGTTCGTTAGCACGTCCAACCTTTTTCGTTTATCATAGAATTCGAACAATAATTGTAAGAAATAATGGCGGCTACTCGATCGTTAAGGCCGCGGCGTTCCGGATAGACAATTTAAGGCACGACCGAAATAATAGGCGAAAACCATAACGCCGTTATTACGTTCGCAGGTATATCGTAGTGCCTGCGCTAAGGGATCTCGAGAAAAGTATTTAGGGAGAGCGTTTTCGAAGTTCGACCGTTTGTATTAATCGAAAATATCGACGGAAAAAAACCAACCGGGAGATACGGTCTTCGATACCGGCAACGCGACCGACGTCCGATTCATTCGGCGGGACATTTTCGTTCGGTACGCTTTTGGCTTTCCGGAACGTGCGAAATGCGTACGTATTTGGGATCTACCGAACGTTTCCGTTACGTTAAAACGGCCGTATTTCAAACGCGTCTTCGGCCGCGACGATAACGAGAAACGCGTCGAAATGGCCGTTGCCCACCCGTCGTACGTATAAATAGGCGCGAACGTACACTGTCGGGTAAACCTCCGGCGTACGTATCGTACGTAAGCGCCGCGCGTATATTCCCGAACGCGATCTCGAGGATTACGGATAAATCGGGAGCAGATTGACACGCTGGCGATTTATGGAACGCCAGCGCGCTACGCACCGTGCTCGTATAAATCACTCGGTTCGCAATCCGTCCTTGTCCCGTTCGATTCCGATTACTCGTCTCGCGCGCGTATTCCGCAATTCGAATTGAAAACGGGGTTTCGTCCGTGGATCCGTGTATACAGAGCGCACTGGAAAGCGTATAGTATCCAAGGACGTTATTCGCGCGTCGTGATCCGGCGTGTCCCAGATTCAGGAAAACGAATCCGAATACGTACGAAGAAGAAACCCGTCGAACTGATCGAAGAAACGGACCGTCGCGGCGCGAGTCCGACGGACGCCATCGGGAGACGACGGCCGAACCGTTTTCGGGCCGAGCTTGAGCGCACGTGATCGCGACGGGCTGGAAAACGTTTCGATGATTATCGTCGAACGCGCGGGCGCGCGCGCGGAAAGGGTGTTTTGACTACGGAGGAAGAGTCGCGGTCGGCCGGTGGTTTTTACAGTTGAGGGGTGGGAACGGGTGACCGATGAAGATTGATAGACGCTCGGGATAGACTTTTAACCCCAGTACAAAATCCCCGATTTTAGCGCGACTACTATTTATATATATATATATATATATATATATATACACGGTATATACCCTCGTCTTTCCTCGGAGATCGATCCGGGTATTTCTTCTTATTTTTTCTTTTTATACGAATAATTTATTTATTTATTTTTTATCTCGTTATAATTTACAACTTTGCCGACACGAGGATTTGCGCGTTCGGCACCGCGGCGTTTATTCGCGATCCTCAGCTGATAAATATAGCCCGGACGAGCGTCACGTTGTTAAGAACTTCGCCCGCGTTCGGATTTTCTTTTTCCTTCGCCTTACCTGCCCCGTTCGCAGTTATTAAAATCATCCGGCCGATTTTTATTATTCTCCCGGCACTCCTCCAACACGGGCCGCTCATAATGCGTCACGCGTAATTTCGACACGACCAACGACGATAACGATAATAGTAATAATTATCGTTATTGTAACGACGACGATTTATTATTGTTCGGTCAAATACTCGCGACGGGCATCGCGGAATGGCGGCGAACGCCCGTCGTGCGTTTCCGATTTTAGTGGTCAATGTACACGAATTATTTATATCGTTTCATATCTCGGTAATTATACGTTACGATTATTAAACGTATTATTTATATTCTATACTAACAAGAATATCAATAAAAACAACAACGATAATAATAACAATAACAACAGTAATAATAACGATAAAAACATTAACAACGACAACGACCAATACAAACAACGTTGGCGCGATGTGTAGTGCGAAGACGTGACTCCGGTGTGCCTATCATTTAAAACAACCCGATCGACGATAACGACGAATATTCCGCGGTGTGTGCGCTTTGTCGCTATACCGCCGTCACTCATCCGCCCACGCAACGGTAGATTTCGCGGGTTATTCGCGATATTCAAAAAAAAAAAAAATTATCCGTCCCTCTATGTGGGCTCGCGTTGTTTCTACAATTTTTACGCGTTTTTATTGTCGAGCGAAAATTACGGAGTAGACGCGGTTGTATATTCGTTCAGATGTCAGAGAGCCGGTGGACACACGCGAGCGCCCGCGTTCAAAATTAAACACCGACGTACGCCGTATATAGTCGTATGTGCTCGTATATTTCAAACATAGCCGGTACGTTTTACGCGGATTATAATATCGAACCGGAGGAGAAACAAAAACACCGAACGGAGAATGTAGACGCGAAATGTTAACAACGACCCGAGTGCCGCAGTAATATACGCGACACGTAAACGCCGCAAGATACGAAATACGAGATACGAAAAACGTCCGGGGAACGTTTGTTTCAACGTGCAAAATATGATATCTGCATAGCTATTAGCCGTAAAGAATAAATAACCGTGTACTATGCGCGGTTGTATAATTAACGAGCGTTTCATTCCAAGTCCTAGACCTCGGGAGTCGTTACGAACGGCTCACCTCGGGATTTACGGCCATACCGGGCGCGTTCTGGAGCAAGCCAAAAGGGCCGCGGTGTTTTTCGTAAACGCAAATAACAATAGTGTCGCGCGTCGGCAATACGGCCAAACCGGTGCTGGTAGTGTTTCGAATTAAAATGAAAGACGCGTAAACGCGTAAAATTATTACCCGGGCCCGAAATCTCGTAATAAATAGCGGTGTCCAGGGGATTGGCTAATGCGCGTAAAAAGTAAAAAAAAAAAAACGAAAAACGTCGCTGGGAGGGTACGTTAAGGTATGGGAAAAAGATATTGCGGTATCCGTCGGATAACTGAATACGTCGTTTATATATACGCGTATATATAAGTCCTTTTATGGTAGTTATCCGGTGGTTTTGTTTTTTTTTTTAATATTTATTCATTTTTGTAAACGTATACTTTATAAAAAAAAAAAAAAAAAAAGGAAC
>JAIPRN010004736.1:0-13503 GCA_025469175.1 Geopemphigus sp. TES_GeoC_2020
ATTTTTTTTTAATGAATCGGGGCACGAGAGTTTCCCGTCGAAAAGGCCGCGGAGATTTTTTCTCTCGTATTCGACAAATACCGATTCGATTCCCGTGTATTGAATTTCGTTCTGTAAACTTTGACTACGGTAATTATTGTAAACATAAGTTTTTTTTTTGAAACCGTTTTCCTTTAACCGTCAATACCTATTTGTATTATTTATTGTAAATAAATCGAATATCAATAGCGTATGGTTTTAAAAAGTTCACATTTTTTCTTCTTTTTGCAAAAATGAACCTTTGAAAAATACAGATTATATCGTCTCTTGAAACATATTTAAACTTAATACGCTTTTGCGGAAATTTTCAAACACTTAGATTATTATTTCGGAAAATAAAAAAGACGTCGAAAACACATTCGTTATGTTTGTTATGCACGATTTGTTTCGTAAAACGTAAAACGCGAAACGCGTATTTTGCGAAAGTAATATTAAAATAATATTCTCGAAGAGCACAAATTGTTGACATTTAAGGAACGTAGTAGTATAATACTAAATAAATATGGCGAGCTAAAGACCAATAAGACTTCGAATCGGAGTTAAGGTTGGAGGGGACATTATGTACATAATACGTTTCGCGGACGGTAAAGTAACGAACACGGCGAGTGAAGATGATACACGACGACTTGCCACAGACGAAATGAACGAGACATATATCGAATTGTCGAAGCTACAAAAAAAAAAACACAGGCAAAAAACAAATGAATTGGTTCGTGTTCGAAGGCCGAAAAATATAATAGCCGAGGATTTATACTTAGGTGACCGGTAACTAGATGAAGTGGGATGCCGTTCACGGCGGGCGATAAGAGCGTACAGGATTAGCGACAGTTAACGGAGAACGAGCTCGTCTATCAAATTTACGTACGGGCATGCGAGCTTGGGCGGTTATAAACGAAATTGAAAAGAAAGAATTAAAAAGGCCGTGGGATTTGTGCGGTATTATGGAAAGAATAAGATAGATCGGCTATGGAAGTAGTTGAAATATTCGGAGAGGAATACGATGGACAATGGTCGGTGCGTTATTTGGACGCACGGAATAGCCACGGATTATAATAACGTCGGACGAATAAGGCCGTAAATTACGGGCGGAAAAGACAAAATAATTTGGGGCGAACGTACGCGGCGTAACGTGATCGTTACATAGAATCGAGAAATGCCCAATGTCGCAGACGCCCGAGTATTTTACGATCGGACGAGGGTGCGTGCGCCGTCTGTTCTAACTCGACGACGAGTAATTACATGTTTTCTATATTTATAGTCGACTATCGAGAGTTTCGAATTTTTAGCCAATCGCGTTCCGACGGACAAATTCCTTTTATTTTATTTCGTAACTTTTCTTTAAAACGGAAACCGTCGAGACGATAATCTCAATCGAATTTTGAAAACAAACGTTCGCGTCGTTAGCTTACTTATGTATCGAAAATTCGACCGAGTTATAGTAAAGCTATTACGCGCGATATTTACGTACGTATATAGATTGATAGATTAGATATTCGATACATAATTAGTGTAAAACGTAAACGGTCAATGGCGATACTTACGCGATTTTTCACGTATACGTTTCAAAAAACGTCCGTGGGAAGTAAAAAAAACTGTCGCTCTTTTACTTAAAATAAGTTTTTTCGCTAATTGTTTTTGTAGAGAACGCGTCGAACGTCGATCGCACGTTACTTTATGAAGGTTTGTAAACACGCCGTTGATCTATTTCGCGCCTTCGGACGTTCAACTTACGAAACGTGATATAAGACGTTATTGATACGCGTATCAAAGAAAATATCTGAGTTTCGGCCTAACGGTTCGCGCGCGTGCGCACCATAAACGTTTTCTCCCGAACGTCCCTTGTCCTCGTACGCGTAACAATAGAAACCCAAATACAATAACCGACATTTCGTGTGCCAGTGGTTTTATTCGGTTTACGCGAACTCGAGAAACGAATATTTTGGAAAAAACGAAACGGAATATGTCCAACAGCGATCGGAGTGCGTTTCGAAAACAATACCAGGTGGAACGAACGTTTTTTTCGACTTTTCGTTTTCGATGTACATAAATGTGCCACATAATTTATCATTTTCCTCCCGTAGTTTATCGTTCGGGTTTTTTTCCCTCCTTAATTCATTAATATTATATTATCTCCATCGATCTATACACCGACGCGTCCTTTTTTCCCCATGTTTTCTTAATGTATTTTACGCTCGAAAACAATAAATAACCATTTACGGGCGGCGGCGCACTCTTTTAAATCGTAGAATAATAATATTACCCGGCCAACGCGTCAGACGTTTAGTATCACGTAAAGTGAGATTTTTATTTTTCGCTTTTTTTAAATATACACACACACACACCTACCCGTGCATATTAAGAACACGACGATTATCAACTCGAAGATTATTATATCGATTTTTATTGTACGACGTTTAATAATAAGACGACAACGATTACGGAACGACGTGCGTGATAAAAAGGAAATCGTATTTATCATACTCGATGATTCTCCGCAAGACGTATTCGCGGCACGCGGGCGTATGTATGAATAACGCGTTTAGAATACGATTAAATTAAATTTAACGTTGCCGAAGATAATAAAATATATATAATGCGATTTTCGATACGATTATTATTAACGTAGACGAAGGACGACGACATATGCAAGTCGTTTTATTTTAAATAATTTGCTTACGGCGAATAATACGGTCGTTTAGACATTACGCCGTGTCTCCAGTGGGACGTGCTCGAGAAAGAGTTCACCTGGTTTAACAAAAACGAACGTACTAATAGACTAATTTGTCTTCAACGTTTGTAAGTACGTACGAATTTGATTCTACAATGATCGACGCGTATCAAAGTCGACAGAACGTTTTCATTTTTTTTCGGTTAAAATCTCGCGTTTTTTTTATTATTTTTACGCGTAGTATAGCTTATAACGCTTAAAAATTTCGAAAGTATATTTTAATTTCTCCCGACGAATTGTATGAATTGAAAATATCGAAGTGCGCCGTCCCTTATCGCATCTTTAAAAACATATCGGAAACATAAAAGCACTCGTCTAAGGAATACAATAACGCGATTGTAAACGACGCACGTAATATTATCTATCACGATCTCACGTACTACTACCAAAATATTCGGAACATCGATATTTTAATATTTAACAATTTGTAATATCTTGGCGGTTGAATAATTTTTCGACAAGAAGAATATGTATATATATATAAACGAAAGACGGTGCGCGTTCTGATCGAAAGTACGAAACGAATTGATTATTTTAAAATTAAAAAACCGACACAATATAATGTACAAAAAGGAACTCTCGGGGGAATGGATGGGGGGCGGTGATTGTTCGCGACAACTTCGCCCAAATACACCACTGCGCGTCTTTACGAGTGGTTCGCGAAGCGTCGGTACGAATTGTACTACGTTTCGATCCAGCGGGAACGAAAACGAAATTCGGTCGCCTTCCCCTTATAACCCGAGGCGCGGTAATGATATTAGTGTCGTGTCGAACTGAGTATTAAATTCGCCGAAGAAATAATAATTTCGAAACTGTACAATCGGGTAAATATCGTCAATAAATAAAATTAATTAACGTCGCGTTAATAATAATAACGTTGACGAAATCTTAAAATCGATAATTAACGTTACCACGAAACGACGGTAAACACGCGACCGGTTACCCGTAATGATAACACACCGTACAGAGTGTGACGCGAATAGATTGGGCGCGAGTCGATGGGAAAACCTACTGCGGTTACGGAACGGTAAACGGTTAATGTCGACCGACCGTCAAGATAATATGGAACGCAATCGGTAAACGGAATCGTTCGAAAACCCGAAAACATACCCGCCGGTTATTAACGTTTAAGTCCGACCCGACCGTTTTGCCGTTGGTCGGTCCTATTATTATTTCCGTACGATTATTGAACGCGATATTGGAACAATATAACGTTCGCGCGCGCACCGTTGCACAAACGCGATTTCCAAATATAAATCATTCAGTTCTCGCGCCCGTTGTCGATACGACGCAGTTACTCCGCGAATTTGTCTTTCGCCGCCACCGCCACCGCCGACTGGAGACCATTTGTTTTCTGTTTCGTGCGCCACACAATAATCCATCTCCGACAACGCGTCTTTTAAACGACACTTGGGGAAACTGTGTCTGCGACGTGCTGAAAATTCTACACGTCGCGAAGAGAAAATCTTATAATTTTTTTCCACCGCGATAAACGAAGAATTACACACACACACACACGTAGGTATGCCGCGGTTCGGGCACCGTGAAATGAATTTTTCCAAATTCGAATTCTCGAAACGGATTTTTCCGACAATTCGTCAATACTAACAACGCCGTATTTAAACGCGGTATATACATTTTGTTTCCGCTACACTAATATAGGAGAGGTCGTCGATTTTCTCGATTGTTTTTTCGGCAAAAATTATAAAATAATATCGTTGACGAAATACGGTTTTGTTATGAAACTTTCGTACAACTTCAAGTTACCGTTAAATACGTTCCGGTGTCCCATATTTCTGATTTATGCGACAACGTTGTATTCGTTACATAGCATTATACATAACATTATTTTTTCTGCAGGACAAGTGCTCTGATTTTCACGTGTAACACTATTTTCCCGTAGGAAATTCCGATAAAGTTGGTACATTATTTGATTAGCTCGACGCATAATTAATTTTCGTTGGCGCGCGGTAAAAGTGTCAGAAAATTGGCGAAAATCGACCGATTAATTTCTTTATTGTGACACGCTTGAAACAATAACTTTTGAAAATTCTACCGGTCGTTTGTTTGGATATTAAACACGCGCGAAGATAAGACACCCAGAGGCTCGCTACCGTCTTTGGTTGTAATCAATTTCGTCGAAAGTAAGAGACAACTAGCAACTCGGATGAACCTCGTTGGTTACGATATCGCCACTGTGCATGCATACACGCCATTTGCTTCGGCAGTACATATACTAAAATTGGAAAGTAAAAGACAACCAAACGCCAACTGACGACAATATCGCGACATAATATGTCAGGACGGCGCGACTATGGAACGCCAATACCGCCGATTTCTAAATCGTTTAATCGTCGATCGCGACGTTTTGCCGATAAAGTGTTCCTTTGTCGTATCGTCGGACGTTGGCCGAAACGTCGCGCGCGTAACGAACGAAGCGTAAGGGGTTGAGTGAGACCGCTGCGGCGAATAACCGACGACCGTTACGAATTCGCTCGCCTTAGTTCGCGCGGTTCGTCGGTACGCGGCGAATTGGCCGATTAAACGGAAACGGACGATCGAACGAGTCGAAAAACTTCACCGCGTTCGCGCGTAACGGACATGAACGATCTGACGAAACTCGAAAAAGTGTATCCATCCTTCCCTTTGTCTGACCCATAGTCGCCGATTCTCATTGCGAACACGTCGTTGTGAAACGAAATAATTGTTATCGACAACTTTAATAATAATTAAATCGCGTTATACACGAACGTCGTCCCGTAAAACGGAACGGTAAACGTTTCAAATTGTTCCAGTGACGCCGTTATGTTATTACGTTGGAAATGACGCGCGCGAAACGACCGCGGCGCCGCTTTGTGTACGTAATATAATTTGCGCGCGCTCCTGTCGACGGTTTTTCGCGGAGCAATTACAACCGCGGGAATTATTATTTAACCCGCGATTGGGAAGAACGAATATATACGGGAAACGTTTGAACGTAAATAATGGCTGGTTTGTTTTATATTGTCGCTGTCGTAGAGCGTTATTTTCGAATAAACCTCCCGTCGAATTATTACGGATCAACCGAAACATAAATTCGAGACGGCGCATTGAAATATGATACACCGGTATTGAACGCGGGTCCATTTTTTACGTTAAGGGACCGAGGGGGAAAATCAGAATACACTATCGATTTCGGACGTTATTCCAATCTCGTCGGCCGAATATCGACGTTATATTTAGAACGGACGCGTTTGTAGTAAATACGGTAAACGGACGACACGCGCGCGCACAGTAAAACGCGACGCGTCGTGTTCGGGAGAACGTCGTAAAAGCGCGCCTGTATAAGCGTAACGGTGGAATCGTCGAGTATCCCGGGAAAGATTCGCGGAAATACGTTGACTTTTCGAAACGAAAATAGACGTCGTTATATTACGTTCGGCTAACCGTACGAATATAATATACTTGAAAATCGTAAAACTTTCGTATATTCACGGGAATTATCGTCGTTTAATAATACATTCTAGTCGGCAGCGTTCAGATTTGACGTTATCGAACAAATCGCCCGTAATTGTTCGGTCCGAGACCGTATACGCGGACGCGTACGTGGTAAACAAATCTGTCCGCGTCGGTCGTAATAATAATATAACGTCGTCGGGTATTTATACAAAAGTGGCCGTGTAATCCGAGTGATGGATCGTCTCCGACTCGACCGCGCGAATAATACGAAATTGCCGTCTTCTTAACTCGTTAAACGTCGGAAAATAATGTGCTACAAATAACGATATAGCGTTATCGTAACAATAACGACCGTTGTCGTGCCGACGAAAAACAAGTTGACTGCGTTTATCACGAGGGATACTCTACCGCGGTTTATTATTATGCTCCGAGACCGACGGACAACCGTCGTTTCGACGTAAAATACGACATTTGCGCCGTTTAATTGGCGTCGCTCTTAAATTCGACAAAGGACCGAGTAGTACTCGTGTACGTGCCCGTTCGCGAGGTATAACGGGTAAATCGCGTATCGGCGCTACACCATATTACCGTCGAATATTTATCTACGGATATATTTACGTCTATTTCTTTATAATGACGTCATATTGACGTAGTTTTAATAAACCGATTTATCTCTAGGCCCGGACGTTATTTTGGAGTGGCCGAACCTATATTCGTCCACAAAAAGCGAAACCAAAAAGCCGATTATCGTCCGTCGTTAGTGCTCGCGCAAAAGTGCTTTCGTATCGCGATCGGTTCCCGGGGTAGCAAAGATCGTCCGGAATTCCCCTGTTCTTCGGGTCAAATCTCGTGACCGCGTTTTCGACAAAATGCTCGAAGCGAATTCGCGAACGTCGACCTTTGCACTTATACGCGACGCGACCGTCGCGGCTTAAAGGAATCGCTAATTCGGATTTTTCGAAACTCGCGTAGAGCGTTCTGTTCCAACGACCGCTAGTGGCGGGTGTTATTGAAAGCGAATCGCGACGATTCTATAAAATGCCGAAAGGGCAATTAATGTCGACGGAACGATAATATAATTTCGTTAAATCTCGTAATTAGAATCAAATTAAGAATAAACTGTATATACGTATTGTTTAAGTTAATTTTTTTACGAACTTTTTAACTCGATTAATTTCGCCATTAACCCCGAACTAGTTCGAAATTTGCATATTGTATTAACTTACATTTTCGCTGTTGATGATTGTCATACTAATTATCCGGCTTTTTCGACTTATGTAAAAAAAAGGCTCGATTGGTTACTTTTTATTATTTTTATAATCCTACACTGGCAAAAATAAATAAACTTTTTTTTAATCCGATTTCGTTAATATTAGCGTCCCTTCTCGCCGCGTTTACACAAAACTCGATTATTAATAATTTAACGTAATTTTCGACTTACGGTAAGTCGATTTTCGATAAAAGTAACAGTTTCCCTTCCAAAATCTCATAGCCGACAGCTGGTTAATGGGTAATGGGGGGAGAGGTGTACGTCGTTTTGGCCGAAATATATATTTTGTAAATTATTTTAATAAATACAAATACATAACACGGACGTTTTGTTATAATCGGTAGTCGTCGTCGATGTCAATAAAAATACGTTTTTTACATAGCACGTTATTAATTCGCGATAAAAAATTACGTTACGTCCATAATTTAATACGTTTATTTTTTCACACTTTCCGACGACAATTTATAAAAATGGGACGCGCTTTGTTCGTGTTAATAAAATTGTGTTAGTACGCTCGATATGAAAATTCTTCTTTATATTTTTTGTGAAATTAGAATAACCACCATTTTCTTTCGGTACCTAAATATCGGTTCGGATTTGTCCCGTTGACGTTTTTAATAATATCGACGGGCGAATATTATAAAATTGATTATCGAAACGATTTACGCGCGTTTGTTGTTCCGGTAAAATTTGACACGAAAATCTGGCCAGACATAAGGGGGACAACATTTACCGACGTGTCCGATAATCGTGTTCATTTTGAATTATATTAGGTAAAATTGTATATTGTAAAATTATAATTCGGGCATAATTGGTGGCGTCGAGAAAAGTGAGTGTAAAAATGATGTTTAACCGTTTGTCCGCGAGTCCGGCGGTCGTCGGATAAATTTTCGTTCCAAACTATTCCGAAACTTTCTGGACGTCTTTTCGTTTATTGATAAGCGCGGTGGTTATTTCACGCCAATACGCGATAACGATCGGGTACACCGTAGTACACGGGTCGAATCCACACGACGTTGTTATTATTTCGGACGATAAAATAAACAATCGCGTAATCGTCGAGTTAAGCGCGTACAATAAACATTTCGCGAACTCGCGTCACGTTGTTGTATCAAACTCGATGGCCCGGAATGAAAACATTTTGTAAATTGCGCGCGTTCTCAGGACGCGTGGTATTATTAAGTTGAACGAACTCGAATCTGTTATGTTCGTAATCAAAAAAAACGAAACGTTTCGTACGGGAACGTGCGCGATTACGTAACCGTCGTCGATCGTTTAAATATATTTGCGTAGTCCGAAGAATTTCCGTCGTCACGTACGCCGTGACTTGTTGAGCGTGGCGTAAATACGTCGAGCAAAGAAACGCGCGAAATTAAAACTATTCGGACCGTGAAATCCTAACAACGAATAATAATCGTCGTCGTGGCAGTAGTAAGTGTACTTATTATGTATATTATATACACGTCGGTGCGGACGAGTAAAAAACGGGTACAAAGTTCGCGAAAAATATAAATAACAAAATATTCCACCGACATCTTTTCGTCCCACGCCGTACCGTATACAAGTACACTCGGATCTTCGAACTTTAAACAACAATTTAATTTCAGTCTTTAAACAATATTATATTAATAAGACAATAAAACATTCATCGCGTTTATACTTTGTGTTTGAGTTTGATAACTTATCGCGAAGTATGAAAAAACCCCCTACCGACATAAAAGAGTTTTCCGAAATCGGTTTTCTTTTTACTTCGGCGAGAAAAAACGAAAACTTTCGAAATCGAATATACTTTGGCGCGCGTGCGCTTGATTCGTCCGGAACGTTTATAGCGGGAAATGCGTTTGTTTTTGAAACTCCGCGATTATTACCTTACCGTACCGTTGCATTATTTTATGTGTACATATATATATATATATATTGTAGTTACGAAGTGAAAATGTGTTGGCCGTTAGTCGGTTTGGGTTAATGGTTGTTTCGAGCTGAAACCCAACGGAATTGTCCGAGTACGCGGCAGATGAAAACGCAGTTACACGGAATCGTTATTGCCGCGAAGGTTTATATATAAACAATTTGGTAGCGCGTCGAAAGTCGTTTAAAGTGAGTGTAAGTACAACAACAATACAACAAGAAAGGCACTGTAGAAATATTAAGGCGATATAACCGTTTCGCGTAAACGCCAGTCACGCGTTATTTTCGAATTTCCGAAAAGACGTCGCGCGAGATTTCGATCGCAGAAATTTATAGGCATCGACGGACGCACAAAGCGAATATTTTCGTTATTTTTTTCGCCGTACCGTCGTATACGTATATATATATAGGAAAGACGCAATCCATTTCTTTAGCGAGTCTATGGCCCGAATTATCGTCCTGTAGCTGTACGACGCGATGGCCGAGAATATTTTCGAACAACACGCGGTCGTCCGCGTATTTGTCGCGGCAAATATAAAACCGGCCACCCGGTTCGATCAAAAACACACAGTCCGTGTACCGTCGTCTTTTGTCTGGCTTTTTTCGTTCTACGTTAAGCAGTGCGTTCCGTTTGACAATAAACGCGTATTTATTTAAGACGCGGTTTCTTTCAACGATGACTATAGCGTCCGTTCAATAGTATCCGTTATTCGTTCATTACTTCGTCATTTCTCATCCGACGTGCGGCGCGACAATAGTTCGAGTAGATAAATTTCGTTACGAGATAGGCGAGAGAGTCGGGGGAGAAACGGCCGTGAATGGAAAGAGAGACGGAAAAGTCGACATTGTTCTGGTCGCGCTCAAAACGACGTCGTTTACGCAACGGGCTGCGTCGCCAGTTCAAAAAATTATTCGCTCAGCCATTTAAGACGTCGTGCACGGATAACAATCGATCGCCGATAATAATCGACGACGACGTTTCGTTGGTTTTTCGTTTCATTTTCGTGACACGTATACGGTTGTCGCGTGGTATCCGAAGGTCGGATATATATATTTATTTATTTATAGCCAGAATAATGCGAGTTACCGGGGCCAACGCTAGTTAAAATCCCCCCTCATTGGCGAACCATATTAAAGTGTCTCGGTAACGTCGATTTCATTTTAAAATTTATCGCGATATTTGACGTATAATATTTTAACGGTTTTAAAAATAAATGGTACGTCGTAACATCACGGGCGTGAAATTTGTATTTCGAAAATTCTCAGCAGTCACGGCTTTTTTTTTTTAGCGAAATGTTTTACGACCAGCGATTAGGGGTTAGTCGAAATTTCTCTGATTCGCGACTAAACCCAATTACGTTTAAGTTATGCGTAAATAAACGGCAATTTGAAAACGCGTTTAAAACGTTAGATCCCATAAGCAATGATGATCATTAACGCTTTAAAGGTTAATGGTTGATTATAAGTCAATTTTTTCGAAAATTAACTATAAGCCTTTTAAATTTAAACTTTTTAAAAAAGTGTCGTTAAATGTTACGAAAATGTCTAAACGGTATTTAATTACCGACGATATAGGTTACGTTATAAACTCTAGTATTGTGTTTGAATATCGAAGACAATGTTGTACGACGTTTGAGAAGGACTTTTATGTATCGTTTACCGCTATTCTCGTAATACTAATTAGAAAGTTGTATTTTAAGTTTCGTTACTTTGTTTAAAGTTAACGTTTAACTTGGTTTAACTTACGTTTTTACGCTAGCATAATTTAACGAAATAAACCAACGAGTTAAATTGGCCAACCTCGCCTATTAATCGGAAAACATTTCTTTAATTCCGTTCGAGCCCAATCGATATTGTTATTCGTTTTACTGACTGCGGTAAACCAAGAACGCGAACATTTGAACGCGTAACGTTCTCGTCCATTTATTTTCGTTTAAATCTACCGGTTTTTTTCCTACTAATATTCTACCAAGGTAACGAAATCTAATTCGAATACACGTTCGGAATTTGTTACAAACCGATTGTATCCGTAGAAACTATTCGGCGAACTGTAGTATTTCGTATTACGTACGTAACGTTTTTTACGAAAAATTTTTTTATTATTACTCACATTCCGCGACGATTTACGTTGTTTTATTTGTTCGTGGGAGTTTTTTTTTGTAGTTATTCGTTTATTTTTCTAGGGATTTTTTTCGTTTGACTTAGACATCCGTCACGTTTTCATACGCGTTCCGAAAACGAAAATTTAATTAAAATATTTAATATTTCACCGCGTCGTCCGCGCGGTTCAAAATTCAGATAATATTTATACGTTATAATTTCTGGATCGTACTCGCACGCTCCTTAATAACCTCACGGGCAGTAATCGACTATATTTGCGCGATAATAATATACTACTCGGGATTTCGCCTAAGCTACGTCAGCAGAGCGCGTTAATTACTCGCGATAACGATTATTACGCGATATACGCGACTAGTGAACGTGCGTTTTCGTATAATTCGGCGGAATCGATCGTCCCAAAAACGGCAACAAAGATCGAGAGAAAACACCGGGAACTATTTTCGAATACGAAAATGATACGGAATATAATTTCGAAAGGAGTACGCTCTTAACGAAACGATCGTTAAGCGGACAATTTTATTTTTTCGCCGCGCGTATACCGTTCGCCGTCGGGTTCATTAATTAACCCGAATATATACGACGATTCCGAAATAAAAAAGCCATTACGAGTCGTTTGTTAGAGAGTATTATAAAGGCGAAACGCTCTTATCGTTTTTAAACGTATATATATACACAGCTTGGCAATTACGGGTTTTTTAAATCGTAATAACGTACATTTGGCGTAATACTCGTAATTTCGCGAGCGTCGTAGTTACTATTTAATTCGAAACCATTTTAGACCACAGTTTGGGTCGTGCGTAACCGTAAACCGACTTCTTTTAAATTTTTATCGAACAATTTAGACGAACGGAATATTATATTTAAACCATCCGAAAAGGAATTCGTTCGAGTATATAATATTGTCACGAGCCAGTACGTTGTACTGAAATCGTCGATTTATGTCCGAATCCGAAGAACGCCAAATACGGCCCGGGTACGACACGAAAACAACGGATCGTGTGGGGAATTGGACCGCGGGAATCGTCCCGTCCGCCGTGCACGACGTTGGCGATTTCCAAAGCCGACGGGGACATATTTTGTCGCGGGCCGTTCGGGCGGACGGGTGTGACGTAAAATTTCGCTAGCTGAAAAGAGGTAAAACGGGAAAAATTCGAACGTCGCGCCACGTAAACGACCTCGTACCTCGTCGCAACCGCCATATCACGTCTGCGGATGCGCGAGCGAATGTTAATGGCGCGAGATGAGCGCTTGCCTCACCATCTGTCCGCAACGACGTGACGTCTTACAGGCGTTCAAGCCCCGAGTACGCGACACACGTCATCCATTCGTCCGGGCGCCACGCGCAACGGGTGTAATAATATTCTCGCGCGCGCGTTATTAAATATTAAAAACGTCGTTTCGAGAATGATTATTTCACCTTCGTCGCTAAATACGAGCGCGTCCTCCAAATGTCACGTTACCGATTTGCCGGCGACGGCGATCGTCACCACTGGCGCCGATATCAGTCCCTCCGCGTACGAAAAACGCCCAAATATAAATACGAAAATAGCCGACGTTTTCGGACGCGCGCGTACGACGTTTCAATAGTACCCTAAATCTAAAATCAATTCTCTTCGAGAACATCGGGAGCGACAATTTTTCCACCCTTCGAATTGAAACGTCGGACATTTATACGTCAGGATCCTTTAAATTAGAATCTTGTAACAATAATAGTAGTAATTTTACGAAAGTGTTCCTCGTTCCACGACAGACAAATCGTAAAACGCATTTTGATATAACGCCGAAAGAATCAACGACAACAAGAAACGAAGGAAGACATTTAATGAGGAAAATAATAAACAGAAAAGAAATAAAGACGACGAAGTGAAAACCAAATCCAAGACGTGAATATTATTGTAAGCAAGTTGTGTTTTGATTGCAGAAACTCTTCGACGATATAAGGAAGGAGTATGGATTATCTTTTATCGTTCCGAATACATTAGCCTCTCTAAGTAACCGG